>CAUYQU010043066.1:0-12634 GCA_963574635.1 Cheracebus regulus | reverse complement strand
CAGATATAGGTGAAGGGGAGGAAGGCAACAAATTACACTGCCACGTGTGTACCTATGCAACAATATTGTATGTTCTTCACATGTACCCCAAAACCTAAAATGCAATAAAAAAAAATATGCCATGCAGAAAAGACTGGAAATTAGAATAAGCAACATGATCTTTGTTTGCTAATATATATGAGATGACAAATATTTGTGAAACACAAAGCTAAGAAGACGTGGTTATGTGCATTATTAAGCAATCTGGTCTCATACTAAGAGAGTATGAGCATGAACATGAATTATTACTTTATTTCACCATTGTTCCATAAGTAACAAAATATATCTGGGAATCTAATGTTATATAGACCAATAAATAATTTTAATATACTTTATTATTTTATGCTCATATTCAGCTTTAAGTTTTAATTTCCAATCCCATTTTTATATTTTTACTTCATTTGATATTTATTCTATTGGTACTAATACAATATAATGTACATTAAAAATAAACTTCATGATAGTCTGAAAAAAAAAAAAAGAGTTAGGGTTATGTGCCTATTATGTGCAGTACAGCATTCGCCTAAGTCTATTGGTAACTAATTTTGTTTCAATTAGAAGGCCAGAGGCAAAAAAAAAAATGCTTGCTAAGTCCAATTAAAAGGGCCCCTTCAAGGACTGTCTACTATGGTAATGGAGTGATTGTTTCTATCTTATCTCCTTTATAGCTTGGTCTGGAGAGCTGCCTTAGACTCTCCAATGAATCTATTCAAACAGCTGCCTCTGTTACCTTTTGACTTGTCTCAAATTTTGCCTACCCGAGATAGGTCCTATTGTAAAACTGTTTCTATTATTTTGTCTTGCTCCAGCAAGGGAGAAGCCCATAGAAGGCTCCTGCTGACCTTATGTTTCATTTCTAGCTTTGATGTCCCTAGATTTAATTATTTGTTCAATGTTAAGACAGCACCGTGGAAATTTGTCTGTGTAACTGGGGTGCTATGCAGGCCTGTCTGTGTGACTGTCATGCAGACCTGCCTGTGTGATTGTCAGAGAATTGGCCTGCCACAATCTGATCAAAGTTTTGGTCATTTAAGTTCAGTTCTGTAGTATTGTTTTTAAATACAAGGAAATTATATAGTCTTTCACTAGGTCATGTGTTTTATTTCCTCTTCCTATTTATTTAGTATTTATCATGGTTATTGTTTTGTTCCAGTGGTTACTTTTACATTAAATCCTTAACTACACTACATCCTTGATATGGAATGAAGTATTACTAATGAAGAGAGAAATGGTTAAATGATATAAAAAGATAATTCACATTAAAAAAATTATGTATACCCATTAAACTTTTAAAAATATGCCAAATTACAATAAATAAAGGACTGAAAACTAAATTTCTAGGCTACCATGCTGAGTGATAAAGGAAAATTGTTGAAAAATACATATAATCTGAAAACTTTGGGAAAGAAAATATATATGTTTTGTGTAATACTCCATTCCTGTCTCTTGATAAATGAATATGACCCTCTAGCAGTGAGTTACCCTTATTGACCCTGACCTTGCTAACCTATAAAATGGGCATAGTGACATTTACTTCAGAGAGCCATGAGGAGAAATGAGCAAACCTAAATAAAGCACATGGTACCTAATACTTCAACAAATATATGCATAATCTCCCTTATGTTCTTCCTCCCACAAGAGGTGACTTAAACATCAACATTTCAAAGAGATCAGTGGATTTGAACCATCAGAAAAGGAAATGCATACATATTTATATGATATATAAGCTTTGGTGCTATTTCTTTCTAAGATGAGATACTGAGGATGGTGAAAATTAGGAAGCAAATTATAGCCTCATTACTTTATATTTGTTGGGTTCTTCTCTTCTGTTTAAACTTCTATTTGGATGCTGAAATAGCAGCTTCCCTTTGAGGCCCAGAAAGGAGACAGCACAGGATGACAAAACATGAAGATGGGTCTGCTGTACAATGAACTGAAATCAGGAGACCTTAGCTCCCAATACCAGATCTGTCCTTGTGTACAGGACCATGGGGAGTCACTTTCTCTGTGTTGGTCTCTGTCCTTACACAGAAAAATATTGTATACCTAATGGTTGAGGATGTGGGCTTTGGCATCAGTAAAGTGAGGAGAAAACTGGGCCATATTTAATTACTGGTTTCATGATGTTCAGGAAATGTTGAGTCTCCAGTTAAATGGAGCTCATAAATGAAGTATGACTGCATAGAGAATAAAACGGGAGGAACTGCACAAAACATGATACATTCTTCAAAATTAATGAGTGGTGGGGCTGGTACTTAATTCTTTATCTCTTGACTTAACTATGTTTTCCACAATTTCTAAATTAGTATGGTTCTTTTTAAAACTCAGAAGTAAGGTTCATTGAAGCAACTGTTATGAAATATTTCAGAAATACAAAAATTATAGAATGTAAGAGACTTCTCTGTATGCATGTTGACATATGTAATATTACATATGCAGTTGAAACTCACTTTGAAGACTTCTCTGATTGCGAGCCTCCTTCTTTCTCAGAAGTAACCACTATGTAGAATTTGTGTTTTGAATTTTAATGACATTGCCCTATACTTTTATTACAGATGCATATATCTATAAGTGAGAACGATATTGTTTTGTAGCATGGTTTTTTCTATAGATGCCTGGCTACCTCATGGAAAAAAGGAAGAAACGTGAGGAGAACAAACACACAATCACATCTCAACACTGGGACCTGCCATATATGCCTCCTTGTCATGTGTACTCTTGCATACTTACTAAATCAGACACAACCATTTTCTCTGTTTATATGCTTATAGGGAGCACAAACAACCTGCAGATACTATTTTCAAATGCTTTTTCCCAGCGTGTTCAAAGTCTTAGAGTTTCTCTGGAGCTAACTGGCCTAAAACAATGTCTCAGTGTATTCTGATATTAAACAACTTCCCATTTGTCTAGGCCGAATTATCTGTCTTTCATTCTCACTGTAACCTTTCAAGGCCTAATCCAGAACCTAATCTGGGCTATGCTGGTAAAAGAAGATATCCCAGTCTACCACCCAAATCGCTTATTGGCTTAGGGGTGAATCCCATTTAGAACTTGATCTGATTTTGTGTTATAATGGTTGGGCCTGTGTGTATTTTCCTTCCTTTTCTTCTGATATTTTTAATTGGACAGGGAAGTTACTTCAAAAGTGTTTTAATTCACATTTGCTGATTGCTCCTGCAGCTCTTTGCTGAGTGAGACTGAGACTCAACTTTTACCCCAAACCCAGCTGTCAGGATCCTTCCTCTCTGGAAGCTGTGATGCTGAACCCTGGGTGGTTTCATGCAGTCCCTTCCTCTTTCCTGCCCCTGTGACAGTCACTGCTTGGCTAACTAGGTGGGTAAACAGAAGAGCCTACTATCAGTTCAAGGGGCTTTCTTTGGGAGAGTGCAGAGAGAAGCATGCTGTGAAACCACTTTCATCTTGTGACCTTCACTGAAATCCTGGGCAGTGCAGATGTTATCTGACTGCTAAATATAAGCTTCATTTGAGAGACATATTCACCCTTCTCCTAGGCATCTGTAATTTCCTGAAGCTGCCCAACTGGGGCTATCATGTGGATAGATTTATAGATTAGTTCTGGGACCACCTATTGCTTAATTCCCTTGGCTTAGAGGTGTTCCCTGTTCCAATGCTGAGCCATCTTGTGGGGTAGGGCTAGTGATATTTATTTGTTTCTGATTATTATTTTCACTTCCAAAACCAAAACACTTTTGTTGTAGATAAAAATGGAAAATTGAGGAAAGCAAAAAAAAAAAATGTTAAAAACTGTGTTAAAAGTCTACTATTTATGGAGAAGCACTGTTAACAGTTGAATATATATACAGTCACATGTCACTTAATGATGGGAATACATTTTGAGAAATGTGTTGTTAAGTTGTTTCAATGTACTAATATCATACAGTACAGTTACACAATCCTAGATGGCATAGCCTACTATATACCTAGGCTAGATGGTACAGCCTATTGCTCCTAGGCTACAAACCTGTACAGCATGTTACTGTACTGAATACTGTAGACAATTATAACAAAATGGTCAGTATGCATATATCTAAACATATCTAAGCAATAAAAATGAACAGTAAAATTATGATATAAAACATACAAAATGGGGCTGGGTACAGTGACTCATACCTGTAATCCCAGCACTTTTGGAGGCCAAGGTGGGCAGATCACATGAGGCCAGGAGTTCGAGACCAGCCTGGCCAACACGGTGAAATGCTGTCTCTACTAAAAATACAAAAACTAGCTGGGCATGGTGGCAGGCGCCTGTAATCCCAGCTACTTGGGAGTCTGAGGCACGGGAATCACTTGATCCTGGGAGGCGGAGGCTGCAGTGAGCCGAGATCGTGCCATTGCACTCCAGGATGGGCAAAAGAGTGAGACCCTGTCTCAAAGAAAAGAAAAGAAAAGAAAAAAAGAAGAGAAAAGAAAAGAAAGAAAGAAAAGGAAAGATACAACATGACATACCTATATAGGGAACTTACCTTGAATGGAGCTTGCAGGACTGGAAGTTGCTTTGGGTGAGTGAGTGAGTAGTGAATGAAAGGGAAAGTCTAGGACATTACTGTATGCTCCTGTAGACTCTATAAACACTGTACACTTAGGCTACAATAAATTCAATAATAAATTAGTTTACAGTAACCCTTTTACTTTATTATTTTTTATTTTTTATTTTTTTACCTTTTCGACTCTGGTAATAACACTTTGCTTAAAATACAAACACATTTTAGAGCTATAAAAAATATTTTCTTTCTTCTTTTTTTTGAGACAGTGTCTTGCTCTGTCACCCAGGCTGGAGTGCAGTGGCCTGATCTTGGCTCACAGCAGCCTCCACCCCACAGGCTCAAGCGATCCTCCCACCTCAGCCTCAGATGTATCTGGGACTACAGGCACCTACCACAATGCACAAGTGGTTTTTTTTTTTTTTTTTTTTTTTTTAGACTAGGTCTCATTATATTGCCCAAGCTGGTCTCAAATTCCTGGGCTCAATGGATCCTTCCACCTCAGCCTCCCAAAGTTCTGGGATTACAGGTATGAGCCACCATGCCTGGCCTTTTTCTTTCTTTATACCTTTATTCTATATGCTTTTTGCTGTTAATTTTTTTTTTTAACTTTTTAAACTTTTTTTTTAGAAACTAAGACACAAACACACACATGAGCCTAGGCCTATACAGGGTCAGGATCATCAATATCACCATCTTCCGCCCCCACATCTTGTCTCACTGGAAGGTCTTTGAGGGCAAAGTAACACATATGGGGCTGTCATCTCCTGTGATAGCAATGCCTTCTTCTGGAATACCTCCTGAAAGACCTGCCTGAGACTGTTTTACAGTTAACCTTTTATTAATATGTAGAAGAGTATGTTCTAAAGTAGTGATAAAATGTATAGTATAATAAACAAATAAACCAGCAACATAGTCATTTATTATCATCAATTATTACATACTGTACACCGTTATATGTGCTATACTTTTATACAACTGGCAGCACAGTAGGTTTGTTTACATAGGTATCACCACAAACACATGAGGAATGTGCTGAGCTACAACAGTTACAACAGCCGTGTCACTAGGCAACAATATTTTTTCAGCTTCGTTATAATCTTGCTGGACTGCTGTTGAATATGTGGTCCTTCATCAACTGAAATGTTGTTTTGTGGTGCATGATTATATATTGTTTTCATCAATTCTATTATGCAAATATAACCATGCATATTTAGGAATGCTGTGAAATGATATCCTACTTAGAGCTGTGCAAATTGCTTTCTTTTTAACAGACATCATAATATGAATGGCAATCTATGCCAATCAATAAAAATTCACGTAATAAAAATGGCAACATATTAACACTGATTTTTTAAAAGGTTAATATTTGTTAGTGACATCCTCAGTTCCTGACACTGTTCTAAGAGCTAAATCTATACTTATTTAATCCTCAGCATCATCTATAAAAAGGAGCGATTGTTGTCTGTCTTTAAACATAAGGGAACTGAGGCACAGTGAAGGCAGGGCTAGCAAATGTCGAGACTTAGATTTGAACATAGGCTGTGTGGCTCTCAAGCCCCTACGTCTAACCAATATGAGCAGCTGCCTTTCATCCGATAAGACTAGGGCGCAGCAGCACAGTAAAACAAATTAACATTTCCCATTTTTTTCTCAGTTAAGTAGGCAGACATTTAATTTTATTTATTTATTTATTTATTTGAAATGGAGTTTTGCTCTTGTTGCCCAGGCTGGAGTGCAATGGCGCAATCTCGGCTCACTGCAACCTCCACCTCCTGGGTTCAAGCAATTCTTCTTCCTCAGCCTCCTGAATAGCTGGGATTACAGGTGCCTGCCACCGTAGCCAGCTAATTTTTTTGTATTTTTATTAGAGACGGAGTTTCACCATGTTGGTCAGGCTGGTCTCGAACTCCTGACCTCAGGTCACGCCTGTAATCCCAGCACTTTCAGAGTGGGATCTGAAAAGTAATCCCAGGAAGGGGAGGTTGCAGTGAGCCAATATCATGCCATTGCACTCCAGCCTGGGCAACAAGAGTGAAACTTCATCTCAAAAAAAAAAAAAGAAGGAAAAATTATCATACTCCAAATCCTAGCACCCAAAGATAAGCCCTTGTAATGCTTTCACCTACATTATATTCTTCCAGAAGTTTTCTTTTGCAGGTACATATACATGTAAGTATGCACGCATTTATGTATTTACATACAAAAGGTAATTCATCTTACATTTAGTTTTGTAACTTGCCTGTCTCACTGTAATGGGTTGAATTGTGCCTCCTCAAAAATGTGTCCTAATTCTAACACTCACAATGCCTTGTTTGGAAATAGGATCTGTGCAAATATAATCAAGCTAAAGATCTAAAGATGTGATCATCCAGTTCCCAGTATCATCATAAAAGAAACGAGAGGAAAATTTGACACAGACAGGGAGAAAAGTCACGTGAAGATGGAGGAAGAGATTAGAATTACAAAACAGGATCTCACCAGAAGATGAAAGAGGAAAGGAAGGAATTTCCCCTGAGTCTTCAGAGAGAGTTGGCCCTGTCTAGACCTTGGTTTTGTACTTTTGGCCTTGGTTTTGTGCTTTTGAACTCTGAAATAATAAATTTATGTAATTTGTTATGGCAGCCCTAGGAAATTTATACACTCACTAACAACATACCACAAATGGCATTCCTTGTGAATAAACTTTAGATTACATGCTATTTTTTATGACTACAGTTATACTAATGCCAATAAAACACATAAAGAGAAATGACTAAAATTTTGTATATACGATATGCATTTATGTATTGGGTCATTAAATTTTCACAGCACCCTTACAAGGTAGAAACTGTGGCTAATGAAAACCTGATGACGGAGAGAATAAGGACGCTGCCTGAGACTGTACAGTTAGGGAGTGAGACAGCTTATATTTGTGTCTAGAGCCTGCAAAACTGTGAAAGTTCCGTTAATGGGTGGAAGAAGCAGTCTGTGCAAGCATGCATGTTTTAGGAGATAACTTTTAAAAAGTAATACTCATGATAATATATTTACACACACACACACACACACACACACACACACACACACACTGGACCTAGTGACCAAAAGGTGGATTTTAACCTTGGTGAGATCATGTTTGTTGCAATCCTGGAAATAGACATCCCTGTGTAATGGTATAAGGAGTCCATGGGAAGTGAAGAATGTTAACAAGGAATGCAGAGAATCTTTTTGGTACTTTGAATTTGAAAGGAAAGAGAGAGATCTAGAAATACAGACAGATATATTTATAGAGAGAAGGATTCTGTGGCTGAATAGGAATGAAGGATTCAATGAGAGATTTTTTAAAATCTTCAATTCCATGAAACTCGAACAAGTTTTCAAATTAATGTGAAGAAGCTGTCTTATCTTAGGGTTAACCCTCAAAGTTGCCTATGTATTTATTTCCCTTCTTACATTCTTATTTCCACTTTGGAGAACATGTGACCCTTCCAATGAACTAATAGGGGTTTTGAGCTTAATATATATTTACTTGTTAGTAAATGAAAGAATGGACATTGTATGAAAGAAATGCTAGTCCTCTTGGATTTTTTTCCTTCACAGAGGCAGCAGGTGGCTGAAATCCTGGTGTGATATGTCTTGATTATGCATGATCTGAGGACTACTGCACAGGTGACTGCAGGATGAGTTCAGACTTTTTCTATAAATATATTAAAATACCAAGTAATCCCGGAGCAGCCACTAGGCAAACACCAAACCTTGCATTCCTGACGACATCTATCACAGAGCTCATCAGGTAAGTTCAAAGACACACCTGTCTTCCCAGCATTGGGAACTGGATTGAGGTCTGCTCAGAGGCATGAATCTGACCAGATTTTATGAGATCAGGAAACACCCAACAATGTAGAGAACATTCTGTCTCTAAAACTTTGAATTCAAAACATATCAGAGAGAGATTTGCCTTCCTTATATGGATGTCTGTGTTCTCATTAGGAGAGAAACAATGAAAAATGACTTTGCACAATGCCTGCCTTAGCCCAGAGGCTCAGCCAGCCCCCACTTCTGTGTCTCAGCACTTAAAGGGCAATTGAGGTCTTACTCCATGCTATGTATTCTCCACAAGTTTTCTCATTTACCCCTCAGGACAGCTCCATAAGGATGGTATCGTCAGTCCCATTTCACAGATGACTAAGCTCAGGCTCAGAGAGCCTAAGTCACTTCTTCAGGTAAGTGGCAGGTTTGGAATGAAGTTCCATCCCTCACTCTCCCTAGAGAACCCTAAGCAGCTTCTCTTTTAGAAGATGGACTTCCATGGCTTAAGAAATGATCAGATCCTACTCCCATGCTATTGTTGCCCCACAGGTCCTCACTCCACAACCGCCCTGGGTGATGAGGAAGACAGAAGAGGTAAAATCCTGAGCTTTGTGCTAAGAGACCTGGTTGTAGGGCCACATGAGTTGACTAATCCCTGAAGCAGTGAGTGGGCTCAGGCAGAAGCTCAGGTGTTGGCCTTGGGACAGGTGAGCTGGAGAGAAGGAAAGTAACATGCACCGAACTACTGTAAACCAATGCAATTTACATCTCATCTCCTTTAATCCTAACAACCATTCAAGATACCCATCATTCTGACCATTATTCAGATCAGTGTGCTGTCTTTAGGGGAGTTTATGTAAGTCAGGGAAACAACCTGCTTGTCCTGTGATCATCAGCTAACTCTGGAATACTCTAAAGTTGTATCATTTTCTCTTGATGTCTCCAGGGTTCTGAATGTTCTAATCTCCCTGCAGGCTGATAGCACCTGCTCCTCATGGTGTTGTTCAACATTTTTTCTTTTTAAATTCTGACCTGTATATTTTTTTCACATTATTGAAATTTAAAACACTTTCTTAATAAAAATAAGGCTAAACATTTTTTAACACAAGGGAGAAAACATTTGCAAACTACGTCTCAGATACTGGGTTAGTATCCATGATTTGTGAACCACATTCTGTAACAACATGACTGGCAACTAATTTCAACAGAACAGTCTCATTAAAATATACGTGAACAATAAACATGTTAAAATATGGTAAAACTGAAAGTACTAATAAGATGCAAATATAAATCTTCAAAAGAATATTATGTGGAAGAAACGAGTTGCAAAGAAAAATTAGTACTGTGATTCCACTTTTGGAACAGATTGTGTGTGGGTGAACATGTTCGTGTGCACCTCACCTACAGGGACACATCTGGAGAGTATGCACCATTCTGTTGACAACAGACCCTTTTGGGTCAGAGGGTAGGCTTTGGGCCAGTGAGAGGAAGATTCATTTCAATTTAGAAGTATACTTTAATACGTTGTTTGAAATTTTGTATTTAGAGAAAAAAGCATTTCAATAAATACTTTTGAGTAGATTGGCAAAAGTAATTGTAATGTATTTCATTAACTTGAAAGTACATTCGTTGTATTCAAGTTTATATTGAGACAAAGTAGATAAAAATGGAATTGATAATGTGTGTGTGTGTGTGTGTGTGTGTGTGTGTGTGTGTGTATCTTCTCTTGCTCTATCACCTAAACATAGATGTAGCTTTACCTTCAATTGAGATGGGATGGAACCAATATCAGTTTTAGATATCCCAGAAAATGGTGGATACAGAGAGATAGCTACCACGAGCTGAATAATTCTGAAAAATTCCAGCTGATACCTTCTTGGAGCCAAGTTCCCAAACTTCATCCCTCTTTCCCCTCTTAGCCAGACCCTTGGCTGACAGAGATTCAATACTGGCTCTGGCCACCAGATGGCATCCATCTCTTTCTGTCTCGCTCTCTCTTTTTTTTAATAAAAAGGAGTACATTTTGTGAAGAGTAACGAAGGACTTAAAATGGTTTGTTTACCATGATCAGAATTCTTTGTGCAAAAATTCATATATATATATATATATATATATAGAGAGAGAGAGAGAGAGAGAGAGAGAGGCAGTTGCATATGGTGACCCAAAAATCTACATCGCATTCACTGATTTATCTTTTCTCTCCTGAGGGTAGGTAGAGGTGTCCACACTGTAGAGGGGTCCCTCCCTCCCAGAGAGCAGGGCGTTCGCCCTCCATTACCCTGCTCCTGTACAGGCTTCCCAGACCCTCTCCTACCCACTCTCAGTCATCCCCTGTCAGGGACACTGTGGACACAGCTGCCCAGACACAGTTCCACCTTTCTCATCATCTCTCAGTCACCTGACGCCTGCCCCTGTGCTGTCCTGTGCCGGCCAGTGACTGGCAATGTGTGCCAGAGCCACTTGGTGTTTCATCGTATGGATGCCCCAGAGTATATGTATTTAGTCTTCTTTTGCATCTGTCAGTTTTTTTCAGACAGAATAATTCTGTACATAGGTTCGCAAGCTGTTTTAAGGGAGGTATCGTATTTCTTTTTGCTCAATGTATAGATTGCTTTGCAGTCTGATAATGGTGATACGTTGGTGCCCCCTCGCGACAGAAGCCTAAACTGCAGCTTGAACATCCGGGAGGAGGAAAGTGGGAGGAAAGGGCTGTGGCCCAAGCCCACCCCACAGAGCTTTTCTATGAGTCTGGGTGGAAACAGAGGTATATCCAGTGTTCAGGGATAGTGATGGCCAAACACAAAGTCTAGCCTTTTACTATGATAAAAAGAAAGCTATATTTGAGAGGAATAAAAAAATCATTTTTATTTTTATGCTTTCAGACCTATGGATATGTGGCAATAGACCTATACAAGCAAAAATAGATACAGGACTATTAAGACTTTTGTGGGGTTTTTCTCTTGTCGCCCAGGCTGGAGTGCGTGGTGCAATCACAGCTTACTGCAACCTCTGCCTCCCGGGCTCCAGTGATCCTCCAGCCACAGCCTCCCAAGTAGCTGGGAATACAGATGTGAGCCACCACCCCTGACTAATTTTTGTATTTTTTGTAGAGACGGGATTTCACCATGTTACCTAAGCTGGTCTCAAACTCCTGAGCTCAAGGGGTCCGCCTACCTCAGTCCTCCAAAGTCTGGGATTACATACATAAGCCACTGCACCCGGCCATACTACTTACGACTTTTGTAACCGTGTTTTCCCTTACTATGACCATCTTTCAAATTCAATTTCAACTTTTTGTATGGAGTTGGTGTTTCATCATATTATGCCCTAAACTTTATTTTCCCAGTACTCTAGTGGTGAAAATTTAATTCCTTTTAATATAGTTTCTATTACAGACAATAGTATACTTAACACCGAGCTTTTATATATGCAAATATCTTATAAAGCATTTCTTTATAAGTTCCTGAAGAGTCCTTTCAAAACCCTGGAAATTAGAGCATTTTATATTAACATGATGGCTCAGAATACTACTACTGATTTCTATTCCTAATGTAACCACAGAACCAGTTCAATATGCTTTGACTTCGTAATAAAATGACGAGTTGTTTTTTAGTTGCAACGGATCCCTAGGTTGCAAGTCATGTAAACTGAGCATGCCCAAATGAACCAAGTGTGCCTGACTAATGAACCTAAAGCTGGCCAGAATAGAAAATGTCAGCCACATGTGGAACCTAAGTAGTCAGATTGAGGAATGAGGACCAAAATAAGAAGTGAGGGATGCCCTGTCTTTTTTCCAGTACAGACTTAAAAGCCAAGGACTCTGTAAGGTGTATTGTCGAAAGCAAAGTGAGAAAACTGAGACCAATCTCAGAAAAGTTAAATTCCAGTTTATTCAGCTCCCGGGCGAGGTTCTATGGTCCGAGGAAGAGGGGCCAGAGAAGTCACGCCCGGCCGTTCTGGGCATGGGGTTTTCTAGGGAGTGAGGGCAATAGATTGGTCAGTGAGGAAACAAAGCATAGGCAACTGCATTGGTCATAGAGAGACTGGACCTGGACTTGACAAGCCGCCATTGGTAGCCCAGTGGGGCTATCAACAGGTGGGCATGTGAAGGCAATAGATTGATTAGAGGGGAAACAAAGCATGGGCAATTGTATTGGCCATAGAGAGACTGGACCTGGATTTGGCGAACTGCCATTGGTTAGGCCCTTGGCGGGATTTTTGAATTTTGGGAGGGCTGAGAACATGATTTAGTGCTGAGTGTGGGGGCTGGGGTTGGAATGTAGCAGTGGGTGTGGGGAGCC
>CAUYQU010043065.1:0-79408 GCA_963574635.1 Cheracebus regulus | reverse complement strand
CATCCCCTATTCCTTCCTGTCTCCATTGTTAAGCACAATTATTGGCATAAAAGAGGTTTTTAATACCCATTTTTAGACTGTATTCTAGCCTGGGCAATAAAACAAGAATCCCATTCTCTCTCCCTCTTTCTCTTCCTCTTTGTTTCTCTCTTTCATTTTTTTCCTTTCTTTTGCTGTTTCTTTCTCCTTTTCTCTCTTTTTCTAAAATCTCTTCTTCTTTCATTCTTTTTTTCTTTCTTTTGCTGTTTCTTTCTTTCTCCTTTTCTCTCCTTTTCTAAAATCTCTTCCTCTTTCTCTCTTTCATTCTTTTTATTCAAAAAAAAAAAAAAAAAAAAGACTTAGCACTGCCAATGTACCTGCATCACCTGGCTGGGCACTCTGCACATGCTATTAGTCCCTTTAATCTTTGCAACAACCCTATTGTTTTTATCCCCATTTTCCAGATGAGGAAACTGAAGCTCAGAGGGAAAGCAGCTTGCCCAAGATGGTGGGAGAGCTGATCATAAAGTGATACTAATCTACAGCACATGCTGAGTTCCAGGCACCACGCTCCACCACCTGGCTAGGTGGATGATTGACTTGGGTCTGCACGCAGTGGGCCAGCTGGCTCAAGGGAACTCACAAAGAATTCCGCCTGCAGCAGGAAAGGGTCCAGGGCCTTTTCATGAAGCTCTTCTGCTTGGAGGACACGGGAAGCGCTGAGCAGGTACTCGCGGGCCGACTCCTCCCGTGGGGACATGAGATAGCCAAAGCCCTCCTCGTTGCAGCCCGGAGTGCACATGTCCAGGGTCAGCGAGACGTTGGAGCCCCTCCTGAAGGACCAGGAAAGGAAGAGTGAGTCTCAGAGGCAGAGGAGTGGGCATGAGCTGGGGGCTTCAGGGGTGGGAAAATGAGGGAGGGAGAGATCAGCTGGGAACACGGTGGGCTCGAGGAAGAGGAGTGTGAGTGTGACAAGACCCCGTCAAAGAAGCACGAATCTCAGCCTCGAGGCATTGGCCTGGCTCCATTTTCCGCCTCCTGCAGTGGAGATGCTAGCTTAGTGGGGGTTTGGGGCTCCAGTTCTAAAGTTTCATGCAAAGCCACCTCAACATGGCCTTAGCCTGGACTCTCCTCCGTCACCACTGGAGGCAGTTCACCCTGTAGTCCCCAAGAAGCTGAGAGAGGGGATATCTGCCTGGAGCACAGAAACAGGGCTTGGGCCCAAGAGGATGACTCCAGACCCTCTCCAGGATGGCCCAGCAGCCCTGGGACGAGGCTGCCAGTGAGTCAAGGACATATTGTCCACGAGAGGCCAGGACCCTCAGCTGTCAGGAAGGAGGGAGTCCCACGAGCAGCACAGTGGCCACAGGGATGTCTACACTGGGCAAACTCTACTATACTCAGTGTCTCAGACCACTGGACAGGATGGGCCCTCGTTACATAGAAGGGGAAACTGAGTCCCCATGAAGGGCCATGAGTTGTCCCAGCAAGGGAGCTGAAACACAAAGCTAGGTTTCCTGACTCCACACCCAGTGTTCTTTCCATGACATCACGTGGGTAACTCAAACTTAGTGTGATCTGGCTTAGCCACCTAGACTCTGAAAAGAGGGTGTCTACACTTCCCAGAGTGTGCTCTGTGGAACAGCATGACATACCCTATAAAAACAGTTCTAATTGGTTACTCAGGGACATAAACAGGGCACTAATAGAAACTGGGGACTACTAGGGGAGGGAGGGAGAGCGAGAGGTGGGCAAGGGCTGAAAAATTAACTGCTGGGTACTATGCTCAGTACCTGGGTGATGGGATCATTTGTACCCCAACCTTGGCATCATGCAATATGCTCAGGGAACAACACTGCACATGTACTACCTCAATCCAAAATAAAAAAAAAAATAGAGTTCTGTGGTCAAGTGACCTTGGGAAATGCCACATACTGCCCCCTTGCTGATTTACAACGAACACAAGCATGTTAAAGGCCCTGACAAGTCCTACAGCAAAGAAAAAAACCCAAACTTGCTTGAGCATGGGAGAGTGTGTGTGAACATTGTACACCTATGTGTGCATGTGCAGTAACAGTATTTCTCAGCATTCATCTTGGGGCACTTTGATCTCTGTGAATGACCTGGAGAGCACGTGTCTACACTGGCTAAGTTATGAGACCAGCTCTGCCCTGGGCATTAGGAGTCAGAGTCAGGCATCCACTCTTCTATCAGGAGCTAAGAGCTCGAGGGCCCGTGGAGCCCACCCCTCCTCCACCACTCCCACCTCTCCTGCAGACCCATGGACTTGACGGTGAGCGAGGCGGGGTCAGCCTCAGGCTTGATATCCATCACACAATCAAACACAGGAGTCTCAGGCACCGGGTCCAGGTCCAGGAAGTCATCTTCAACTTTCTCCTCCATCCACTCAGAGTAGGTGAAGGAGGGCTGGCGGCTCACTGACTGGCGCCTGTCCTCAGGGGGCAGTGGGGTGGATGGCTCTGAGGGTGTCCTCAGGAGGTGCCACACCTAGTTGGGGTGTACAGCATCACAGGTCTGGGACCACACTGGCTGCCCCCAACCCCATGTTCCTGGAGTACCCACGGGATTGACCACTCTCCCTCCCCCAGTCTGTCTAGAGCAGCCCTGTTCTCCTGGGAGCTGTCCACAAGCCACTACCCCTGGCCTAGATGGGAGGCCCCATGCGCACTGTCCCTTCCTGCCCCTGCCTCTCCCAGCCATCTGTTTGTTGTGGCTTCAGGCCTTCTCAGGGGGAGTTGGGGATTCCTACACCAGTCTTCTCCCTTTCTCATCCCCTTTCCATAGACCAGATACTGCAATCCAATTTTCAGAAAAGAGGAGGCTTTTGCCCTAGGCCAGCACACTTGTGTAAAGAGGCAGGCTCCCTTGCCCCACTCAGAACGTCCAGCCTGGAGGTCAGATGGGAGCTGGTGGAAATCCAGGCCTCAAGGTCAGAGGAGGCCAGCCTTGAGGTTGGGGTCAGGAGGTGCCTTACCACGGTGGTAACGAGGACGAGGCCCACAGACAGAGAGACGAGCAGCAGACTGGGGACTCCCCAGGTCCCAGAGCCAAGCCAGGCCTGGGGGGCATCAGACAAACAGGTCAGGGTGCTGGTGGGGGCAGAGCTCTCAGCTCTCACAATGATGACAAAACCAACAATCTGAAAATCGTGTTCCAGGTCTGGGGTGGGGAGCAGGCAGAAGAGCTTCAGGGGCTTGGAAGTATCCTCTGAACTCAGAGAAGCCCATCCAGAGGCTGGAGAGGGTGAGACTGGAGGCCCCCAGTAGATCCCTCCTACCCCAGGACTCCCCAGAGCTTACTCACCGTGGGTCCCAGCTGTTTCAGGAGCATTAGCAAAGAGGAGACGAGGTTTGTGGCGTTCTGTGACCAGATGTGGCCATAGCCGCTGAACCAGAGCACCCCGCAGGCAAGCTGGGGCACAGGGGAGCAGGCTGAATATGGTGCCGGCCCCCTTCCCCCGTGTTCCCCCCGCAGAGCTCACCTGCAGCCTCAGCCTGGCCCTGCATGGAGGCTCCTGAACCTCTAAGGTCCAGACTGGGCAGCTGAGAGCAGGGCCCCGGTGCTGTGTGCCCAGGGAAGGCCTCAGCACTCTCCTTGAAGAAAAGCTGACTGAAGGGAACCAAGAGAAAGCCCTTCCAGAGGGGACCTCACAAATACATGCATCAAAAGGGAAGTCTCCCAGAAAGGCCTCCACAGACAGGCGTTCTTGGGAGAACCCTGCAGGGCTGGGAGGTCAAGCATCGGGGAGGCCCTATGTCCCGGATTCTCGGGTTAGGGAGCAGGGTGTGAGGCTTCAGCCGCTGACGTGGTAGCTCAGAATTCCAGCCTTCCCCTCGTCCTAGCCCTGAGGAACACCAGAGAGGCCCCTCGTCCTCCTGCCTTCCAGGTGGCCATCCTGGGGAGGAAGTGGGAGGCTGGCCCTCCGCCCGCCCTCTCTCCAGGCCCTCGTGAGGCCTGTGCCATCCTTACCAGGAACTGCGAGGCAGCGAACAGGCACAGGCTGCTCCTGACAGTGAGGGAGTGGCTCCCAGCGCCTCGAGGTGGTGGCTTCTGAGCTGGATCTGAGGGCGGTGAGGGAGGAGGGGGTGGCGGCATCTCTCTTGGTGAGTCCTGGAGCCTTTCGACCTCGTCCGGCGTCTCCATCACTACCGGCTGGGGGAGACCTGTGGAAGATGGGACGTGCGGCCGGTGACTCTGGCCCTGTCCGCGAGCAGGGCTTTGCCGCCCGGGCGGGCCGTTCCTTTTGGGGCGGCCGTGGCTGCCTCTCAATCTGGGATCAGTCAGCGTGGCTCCACTTCTAGCAGTCACCCTCGATTAGCAAAGTAATATTCACCTACCTTCGTCAGAAAGAGCTAAGTGTGGGTGGACAAATTATTTCTCTTTTATTTCTCCAGTAACAGAGTTAAAATGGCAGGAGGTTTTTCAGGGAGTTAATATAGTTGTATTTATGCAGCTTCATTCTTTTCCATTTCTTAAGGAAACAAAAACTAACCACCTCAAACTCAATTAAAAGAGAAGCAGCAGCACCAAAAAAAAAAAAAAAGGGCATAGCCAGGCCGTGACCCTGAGCAACCCACCCACGCCTGCCCTGTGGATTTTTGTCTCTTGTGGGCCATGCCCCAACTGGGACTGGAGGCCGGACTCTTGGCAAGACCACAGCCACATGTCCCCAGACCATCTCAAGGCTCCCTGCACACTGAGAGGGGCTGGGGGAAGTTAGGGAGAAATGCAGGGAAATCTTGGTGTAATAGAATTGATGCCAGATGTCTGGGGCCAGTTCTGGGTCTGTCCCTAGCTGGTGTGACCTCCAGAGAGTCACTCCCTTTCTGGGTCTTAAGTTTCCCCACCTGAAAATGGGGTTTGGGTTCGACTCTTACTTTTCTAACTGTGCTTTACAGAGCCCTCATGTTTTCTCAGGTGCACAGGGCTGAGGTCCCATGTCTGCTTCTCAAGGGCAGAAGCTCTGCCTGTCCCTGTGCCATATATTGCATTTCTGCTAAGATTATTTCAAGGTAGAGTTCCACTACTAAAGAGTCTGAATACCCTTGGCTTAGATCTGAGCCCCTGGCTGGAGCGTGGGGATTCCAGCTGCAGCCACCTCAGTGAGTCCCAGATACTGGAGGTCTGCACCCAAATTCACAGGATTTAGTTTACCGTCAAGAAGAGAGGGACAACATGGATGTGTAGTTTGACAGCTGGGAAGGGGCTGTCCACATGTCACAGTGTAATGGAACAATGGGCTAGGGTGACAACAGAACCATGTGAGCCCAATGTAGCTGTTTGTCCGTGAGTGGCTCGCTCACCTGACAAAACATATACTGAACATCGCCTGTGGCCTAGATAAAGACTGTGGTATAGAAAGCCCAGGTCCTGGAGCTGTATTTGTAGTGCAAGCCCCCCTCTTCCCAGACGGGCCCCTTTCAGCTGCACTCCTTGCAGCTCCTCAGGTAAGCCCGCCCCCTATGCTGTGACACACTATTCCCTCTGCCTGGAACATCCCTCCAACACCCTGCTCCCGTCCCCTGCCTCCCACACACTTTGCCAAGGTAACTCCTATTCATCTTGTAGGTCCCAATCAGATGTCCCCTGAAGTAGATCCTGCCCTAACACACACAAGCACCCCATGCCTCTCCTTCATATCACCACCAGCAGCAATATGCCTGGAATGTGCAGGGGCCCTTCTCTGCATGCTTTACAGGGGTTAATTTCTTTTTTTTTTTTTAGATGGAGTTTCACTCTTGTTGCCCAGGCTGGAGTGCAATGACACAATCTCGGCTCACTGCAACCTCCACCTCCCGGGTTCAAGCGATTCCCCTGCCTCAGCTTCCCAAGTAGATGGGACTACAGGCATAAGCCACCATGCCTGGCTAATTTTGTATTTTTAGTAGAGTCGGGGTTTCTCCATGTTGGTCAGGCTGGTCTCGAACTCCCGACCTCAGGTGATCTATCGGCCTCGGCCTCCCAAAATGCTGGGATTACAGGTGTGAGCCACTGGGTCTGGCCCATGGGTTAATTTCTTTATTCTTCACAGTACCCCTGTGGAGTTTCTACTACTATTATCCCCATTTTGCAGAAGAGGAAGACAAGGTGCAGAGAGGTTAACAGAGCTGCCCTAGGTCGCCTCGCTGGTATGGGTGGAGGTGGGTTCAATCCAGGGCAGTCAGACAGGCTCCAGGCTACATTACACTTGCCATGGGTTGTAAAATAATTTTTGAATATCATCTCCTCTACCCACCAAGAAGTTCCATAAGGGTAGAGTGGTATCAGCTTTATTCATCCTGATATCTAAGATATGTAGCACAAGTCCTGGTATGTAAGGCTACAATACATGTTTACTAAATGAGTGAACGCTGATGGGCAAATGATACTCTTTTACTCAGTTTTTTTGCCTGATAAATGGAGATAATCATATTACCACCAGCAGCAATATGCCTGGAATGTGCAGGGGCTCTTCTCTGCATGCTTTACGGGGGTTAATTTCTTTCTTTCTTTTCTTTTTTTGAGATGGAATTTCACTCTTGTGTTTGAAAAGCTGTTTTAGATACTACAGATGAAACAGCTAGAATAGTGTTCGGCATTTAGTAAGTCCCCAGTAAATGGCAGATTATAATGCTCACACATAGTTCTTGCCTTCAGAAGGCTCCAGTCTTGTGGTTAAAACAGACCAGTAGAGACATATTTATAATACAGTGCATTAAGCAATAAATCTAAGTTCCAATGGAGTCTAAGAGGGTCATGGGAAGGCATCCACCTTTGTCCATGGAGGTTATAGCTACTGACCACCTGAGCAGTCAGCTCAGATCCTGGGAGCAAGATGAAAAAGGAAAAGCTGCTGCTAAAAGATGCCTTACCTATCACGTGGGAAGGCAACAGTTCCTACTATTGATAAGCAGAGGGTTGATTTCTCAAGGGGCAAGGTCTCTGCCCACACAAAGTTGACAGGTGATGCCACATATGGAAGGGGGGAAAGGGACAAACCCAGGGGTCTCCTGGCTTCGGTGCCTTGGTTACGCAGAGCACATATTGTGGACCTTGAGCAATACCTTATTTTCCCTGAGTGTCAGTTTCCTTATCTGTAAAAAGAAGGGCTTGATCTAGAATTCAGCACTTCTTAGATGGTTTGAACATGGGCCTATGGGGAATAACATGATCTTGGACTTTGCTGCATTTTTTTTTTTTTTTTCGAGATGATGCCTTTCTCTGTTGCCCAGGCTGGAGTGTAGTGGTGTGATCTCAGCTTACTGCAACCTCTGCCTCCCGGGTTCAAGCAATTCTCCTGCCTCAGCCTTCTGAGTAGCTGGGACTACAGGCATGAGTCACTGCGCCTGGCCAATTTTTGTGTGTTTAGCAGAGATGGGGTTTCACCATGTTGGCCAGGCTGGTCTCAAACTCCTGGCCTCAGGTGACTCGCCCACCTTGGCCTCCCAAAGTGCTGGGATTACAGGTGTCGACCACGGCGCTCGGCCTGCCTTGTTTGAGACATACGGTTGTTCTGCATTCTACACTATAACAGATTTGTACCCATTTTGATATGAAAATAATGAGTTTCATTTCCCTCTCCTAAAGCTTCGAATCACAAATTTTGCTTCAGGAGGATGTGTGACATTTATCCTGTGGCTTTGCCCTCAGGGGTACCTGCACCCCAGTCTGAGAAGCATGGAACTTGGCTGCAATAAAACATCATGCAGCCATTATAAATGACTCTGCTGATGAATATTTGATAACATGGGAAAAAATTTTGACGGTATGGACTAAGGAAGCCAAGGTTACAAAACAGTGTGATCTCATTGGCCTTAAAAATTAAGAAAGTATAAATATGTCTGTAAAAAGATAGCAAATACCTGATGTGAGATTAGAGGTTAACACATGAGATGTAACCTCTAGAGATCGTACAGCATAGGGTAGCAAATACTTGGCACACAGTAAATGCTTAATAAATGTTGTACACAGTAAATGGGAAAACTAAACCAGGTAGTAACACCGGTTCTTTGGGTTGCGGTGAGATTAGAGGTGATTTCATTTACATATCTTAATTTGCTCTAATAGATAAACATATATGTATGTGTATACATACACAGACAGATGCACAGATGTATTTGTAGTGAGAAAAATATTTTTTTCAAAAAGATCAAAGTTCTGAGTTGATATCATGAAGCCTAGTTAGGATTCTCAGGTTTCAGGCCTTGACTCCCACCTGTCACATCTAAACACATACGCTGGGATACAAGAGATTGACAGAGTATCTGTGGCTCTGTGAGACCACCCAGCAGCAGAACAGCCACTCAGAAGGCAGGTCCCTTGGATAATGTGTGATCATCACTTTTGCATATGAAAGACCGGTTAACTGCCTTGCACATTATGGAGGTGGTAGGAAAAACTGCAGGCTCTAGGGCCTAAATGTGTATCTCAGAGACAATGTACCTATGCAACAATCCTGCATGATCTGCGCATATACCCCAAAACCTAAAGTATGATAAAAAAAATGTTTTTTAACTACTGTTCACCTGGCAGCCCTGGGGACCAGATGCATCCAACTGATGGGTATTTACTGGGCACCTGGTAGATGTACATCTTTCAGAGCAGGGTTTATTTAGATGTTTTTCTGGGTAGGAATCTGACTTTTTTAATCCAGCAAGATACGTTTCAAACATACACTTAATTCTGCACATAATTTTTGGGGAGAGGCATGGACCTCAGATTAAGAACCCTGGATCTCAGGGGTGGGCATTGGGTGTCTGTGATGGACAGTGATGTTAGTTTCAAAGATGGAAAATGGGCTAGGAGCCTGCCACTCTGGTTTTAGTCTCTGTTGATTTGTGCATGAGTCCAACACACATTTATTGAGCACCAATTATAATACGTCAAGCACTGGGAACACAGAGATTCAACGTCATTCAATTCAGAAAAGCATTTACTGTGTGCCTACTTCGCCAAGCACTGGGCTAGACTCTGGGGATACAGCAGTGAAGAAAACAGCTCCCGTGTACACTGACCACTGTGGTCCTAGGCTCATTTGTTCTTTTGGGCTCTGTCCTGCTCCTAGAGATGATGTCAGCTCGTATCATTTTCCTGCTCTCTCCTTTACTCACTGCCTTGTTCTGGGAATAATACCACCTCACTGGGCTGGCTCTGTGCAGTTCCCAAAGTGCTTCTGCACACACAACTGCATTTGCTTCTTTCGACAGCCCTATGAGGTAGACATGATCATCACCAGCCCTGTTTTGTCAGTGAGAGGCGGCTGCTTGTGTCAAGGGCTGGCTTTTCAATAGTTCACAGCGAGGTAGCTGCTTTGCCACGCATGAAACCCTGACTCAGAGGCAGCTTGCTGACAAGTGATTTAACATCATGGGCTCGCTTCTTGCACAGGATGAAGGGATTTTCCAGGCCAGAAAAATCAAGGCTTAGAGAGGTTAAGTGTCTTGTCCAAGTAAGTGCAGACCTGAGATTCAAACCCAGGGCTTGCATTAAGTGATGTTTCCATTTTGCCATGCCGCTTCTCAGAAAAGGGTCACTGCAGCAAGGCAGGGCGTTCCTGTGTCTGGGGTGGGTGTGGGGTAGAACCCTGAACCTTAATCAGCTGCATGGGGGTGGGTGATGGTGCAGATTTTGTGCCTGGTCCCCAGCTGATGGAGCCTCAAAGTATACACGTGGTATGGAGGGAGGGAAAGATGCCCTGGAAGGCAAAGCTGAGTATCGCAGGCCAAAGCTGTAGGATCCTGGGTATGGTATGCAGGCAAATGGACTTCAGATTTTACCCGGGGCACAGGGAAACACTGTGACCCCTTTCCTGTCACCCAGCTTTCAAATCCCACCATTGAACTCTGCAGCTACTCTGTGCTCTGGAGCTGGCGCCGCCTGAGCTCCAGAACTGTGGCTGCTCCTGTCAGTGACTCATTCTTTGAGCTCCCAGGCTGCCAGCCTACCGGAACTGGAGTGGAAGCCTGGCTCAGCCTGTTCCTGTTTACATGAATTAGGAAACTCTGTCCCAGTTAGCTTTTCTTCCCTTCCCAATGTGGCCAGCAGTCACAGGGAGCCCTGCTCAAAAGAACATGACACTCAGACCTGCCTGGACTTCCTGAACTCCTGACTGTCAGAGCCTGATGGGCCCTGAGGGATATCTGGGTCTGGGTCAGCCCATTAACTTCTCAGATGGAGAAAGAGGCCCAGAGAGGGGAAGTGGTTTGCCCAAGGTCAACAGCCAGCCAAGGGCAGAGCCTGGATGTTGAAGACTTACTGTGTGCTGGGTGCTGCTCCAAGTGCTCTACATGCATTAACACATTTCATCCTCACGACAATCCCAGAAGGTAGGCGCTTCTCTTACCTCCATTTTACATGTGAGGAAACTGAGGCATAGGGAAGTTAAGTCACTTGGCCAAGGTCTGTTAACAAATGGGTGAAGGCTAAGACTAGAACCCAGGCAATCTGCTTCTAGAGCCCATGCTATTAGCCGCACACTAGATGAGGCTAACTCCCTAAGCCTAGGACCAGGCATTCTGCCTCCCACACCACATCACTGTTAACAAGTCCACCCTCAACCCTCAGCCACTTGGGTGATGGTGCTGGGCTCCACAGCCTGTTGCTGTGTCCAAAATGCCACCGGTAGATGCTGACTTCTTGTTCATAGGATTGTTGCTCCTATCTCACTGTGGGGATGGAGGCGGGTGTGGGAGCGGTAGGGGTGACTTTGGGCAATTTCCCAACAGCTCTCCCCTGTGGAGGGGTGAATCCACAGGGAGGATTTGCTCCCACTTATGCTCCTATCCTGCCAGCGTGGAGCCAGGCACATTGTCAGTCTTATGCTGTTCAATACTCACAGCCATGCTGCAGGTTGACATGATTGCCTATGTTTTGCATGGGGAGCCACTGAGGCACAGAGAGGTTAAGTGACTTGCCTGGGATCACAGAGCCAGGCAGCAACAAAACTGTGACTTGAACCCAGGTTGGTGGGCCTCCACAGTCTATGATTTTCCTCTTATTCCACAGAAGGGTCTGTAAACCCACAAGGGGAATGTGTGGAGCAGGTTTGCCTACCAGGCCTATTTTGAAGTTTTGCTTGGATAGGTCCAGAATCAAAGGAGGCACTGCTAGAGGAACCGAGAAGGGCGGAGTGGTGGAAGAGTCTAGAAGGAATAGGCCCAATCAGCCACTTTTGCCACCGCAATATCACACTCTCAGCACTCCTGTGGGCCTGAGAGGAAGAGCCTGGACTTGCTGGGCACTGCTGTGGTCTCTGTACTCACTGGGAGAGGCTGGTGGTGGCCCTCCATTTTCTGCTACCTTTTGGGGGTGTGTAGCAGGCAAATTAGGTGTTAGAGGGTGTACAGTGCTGAAGAGCAGAGCCCCTGAAACACAGCAAACACTTACCATGCACCTGCTGTATGCCTGGCCCTTGACCAAGATGATCTCCTGCCTTCAAGATGTTCTATGTTTCAACGTCAACACTAAGAAATAGGACTCCTAGTGAGAGAAGCCTTGGTGGAAAAAATTTCTAGCTTCTCCCAGCAAAGGCAAACACAAATGATGGTGGATTTGGAGTTCTGGGAATGTGTACTGGCTCCCTGCAGCCTCTCCGCTCTGTTAGTCCTGCTGATCAGTGAGCAACATGACCAAGAAATCCACAGGAGGAGGCAGAAGATGGTAAGGGCTTGGGCTGGCAGTGAGTCCATCTCAGATGGTAAGCCGGCTGAAGGCAGGGCCCGAGTCTCGTTCATCTCTACACTCCCCAGGCAGGCAGGATGAGGGTGGGAAAAGGAATCAAATTTGAGATAAGAAGATGCCAGACTAACACATGAGTGCTCATCATTTATCAGCTACATGACTTAGGCAAGTTGTTTAACCTCTCTGTAACTTAATTCCCGCTGTGGTCTTATAATATGTCTGTAGTTCTTCACCATTTCTCCCATCAATAGGTGGCATCTGTGTCCCCTCTCTGGCTGATTGCCCTTATGTAGTGAAGGTGGCAGAAATGATGTTATAGGGCTGTAAGGCTAGGTTAGAAGAGTTCATGTAGTCACCAAGAGGGATGGCTCAAACCTGTAATCCCAGCACTTTGGGAGGCCAAGGCGGGCAGATCATGTGAGGTCAGGAGTTTGAGACCAGCCTGGCCAACATGGTGAAACCCCATCTCTACTAAAAATACAAAAATTAGCTGGGCATGGTGATGCATGCCTATAGTCCCAGCTACTCCGGAGGCTGAGGCAGGAGAATCACTTGAACCTGGGAGGTAGAGTTTGCAGTGAGCCAGAGAGCATGCCATTGCACTCTGGCCTGGGTGACAAGAGCAAAACTCCATCTTAAAAACAACAACAACAATAACAACAAAATAAAGTTGCTTCATAGGACGTTGAGGATGCCATCAATTAAAATGTGCAAAATGCTTCATCTGCTGCCTGGGACATGGTGAATATTCAATAAATGGTAGCCAGAATCTAGAGATGATGGGGAAAGAGGAGCATGAGGGAGAGGCAGCAGGAAGGATTTCCCTTTCATCTGCCTGGTGAGTCCCCTAGGAGGACGATGGGTGCCCCACCTGGACGTGGGCAGAGGCTTTGAGGCTGTTGGCTGGCAACTGGGGTCGGTGGATGGAGTGGGCATGGACTGGGGATGGGGGAGCTATGTCACTGCCAGCTAATTAAGTTCAGAACGCTATTCAGCTTTCAAAACAAAACACAACTCAAGTACTCTTTGGATATGATACAATAAAATGGTTCTATCTGAAATTGCAAACAGCTTTGTTGCTGCAAACAAAGGCTCAGTTCTCTGTGTCTCTTTGGCGTGGAGGCCCAGAAGTATGAGGGTGAAAACGGTCAATGAAACTCTGAGGGTGTAGCTTCCCCCATCAGCTGCCCATGCTGAGAACTGAAAGAACTGACAGCAGAGGCCCTGGGGAAGTGAGGTACCAGAGGTCCTCAGTGCCTGAGACTTAAGCACAAATGCTTGGGGAGGAAGGGTTGGACTTGAGAGAGCATCTTGCTCCATCCTCTTATTTCAAAGATGAGAAAACTGATGAGGTCCAGAGAATAAGAGGCAAAAACAGGACTGCCATGCTCATCTTTAAGCCTCTAGTTCAGCTATCTCATTAAGCTAGCATATAAAGTTCAACAGGGATTGCCTGTGGATATCTGGAAGGCCTAAGGCTTGAGGCCCCATAGTAGTGGAAGGCTGGGTCCTGGCTTGGGATTCTTTTAAGGGTCCTGTTAAATGCCCTCAGAGGTCTACGAAAGTCCAGGTGATAGGAGGTGAACTCTTCAGCCTGAGGCTACCCCCAGGACACCAGGGTGGACGAATCCCAAGCCTCCAGAGGCTGCCACCATCAGATGGCCTTTGCAACTTGATAGGCTCACACCGTGTTCTCAGGGTGTCGGGGGCCTGCACTCGCTGACTGTATGATCCTGGGCATCTATCTCACTACCTCAGGGGGCTTCCAAGTGTCCTGTAAATTCAAAGAATGGGACTAGGGGTCTTTTAGGGGTCTTTCTACCTCTGAAGATCCACTGCTACTTAAAAATAAATCTGAACCCCTGCTTTAGTTTACTTCAATGGCTTCCCTTTGTTCTTAGGATTAAGACAAAAATCCTTGCCTTTGCCATGACTAATGACAAAGGATCAGGATGCTCTGACCCCTGCTTACCTCCCCAGGCTCTACCCACACCTTCTCCTACTTTGCTCTTCTTCCAGATCCTCTGTTGGAACCAGTATGGGAAGCAGAAAAGTCTGGAAACTGGTGGTTCTGCTCTAGGATGCATTTATCAGCTACATGACTTAGGTAAGTTGTTTAACCTCTCTGTAACTTAATTCCTGTTGTGGTCTTAAAATATGTCTGTAATTCTTCACCATTTCTCCCATCAATAGGTGGCATCTATGTCCCCTCTCTGGCTGATTGCCCTGATGGAGTGAAGGTGGCAGAAGTGATGTTATAGGACCGTAAGGCTAGGTTAGAAGAGTCCACATAGTCACTGAGCACTCTAGGGTGCAAATGTCAAATAAATCCTCACACAGTCCCCAAAGGAGCATGTAAGCCAGTGTTCCCTCCTGCACTACCTGTGGTGGGGGAGGGGGAGTAGAGAATCTGCAAGCCCGTGGCTGGGGAGCTGGTAGCCAAGTGTTCAGGGACTTCTTGGGGAGTGCTGTGCAGCCCTTAGGAGCAAAGGATCAGAGTACCCATGGCACCGTGGGGGAACTCAGAAACACAGTGTGGAGTAAAAAGAACAAGAATTAACACAGTACAATATGCACAATTAAAAATATAGACACAAACAAGTCACCCATTCTGCAAGGGCACGTAGAAACAAAAAACACTAATTAAACACGTTACCTACAGAGAGAGGGGCCACAGCAGTGGGGCATAGAAGGAGGTAAATAGGTGAATAAAACTAAAGAGAGAGCCTGTATGGCCCAGTGGAGATAACAGGACCGTGCACTGAGGAGTCTGATGGACGATGCTCTAGAAACTCTTGAGAACCATCTTTTCCTGTCCAAGTAAACGCAAAACAAAACCACTGAGTTGGAAGTTGATCCAACGTCCAATGCGAGAAAGAATGAACAGAAATTACGGCCTTTATCCTGTCTGCATCCTGGAACTAGAAGAGCTGGGGGGTGGGGGTGGGGTGGGGGAGAGGTCGGGGAGAGAGAGAGACAGAGAGAGAGAGAGAGAGACCCTAGCTGTTTTGGAATCAACATTTCCAAAGAGAGAAAAAGACTCATGGAGTAAGCTGCAGCACAGCTGACTGTCAAGGAGACCCCCGCATCTCCTCTCCTCTGAGCTGGTTCACCAACATGACCTGTGAGTCATTTTCTTGGCTTTCTACAGGGAGAGGAGAATTCCATGCCTTGGTGGCTGTCTCCAAGAATAACCAGCCCCATTATGATCCCTGGGGTTGGGTCAGCACAGGTTTCCATCTGACTATCAACCATCAACCCAGAGGGTAGTGACTCAACTCAGAGGGCCCCCTCTCTCACCAGCTGTCACTCTTGTTTGGCAAGCATTAATCATTATTTTGGAGTGGTCTATTATTTTTTCTTAATGATTTTAGAAAATATGAAGACCTCCTCCTATGATAAAAGCATAAAGAAAAACCAAGTCATCCATACTCTTGCCTCAGTGAGAAAGGCACTGGCTTCCTTTTGATGTATTTTTTTCTCTTTGTGGGTGTACTCTTCCTCTGTGCATCATTTTGTAGTAGGCATATCCCAAGACTATGCCTCTTTGGATAACAAGGATTCAACTTTTAAGCAATATGGCAGACAGCCTCCAAGGTGGCCCTCGGTGAACCCTGCCTCCTGGTCTTCACATCCTTGTGCAGTCCCTCTTACATGGTACCAGGGTTAGTCTTCATGGCCAACAGCGCACCACAGAAGTGAAGGCATGGCACTTCTAGGATCGGGTCCTAAGAGATTGTGACTTCCATCTTGGGCACTCTCTTGCTCCCTCATGTGCATTCTTTGAGATCGCTCACTCTGCGGGAAACCAACTGCCCTGAGGCAGCCCATGGAGTGGCCTGTGTGGCGAGGCACTGAGATCTCTGGCCAAGACGCTGCAAGCAACTAGAGCCTGCCAATCAGCTGTGAGTTTAGAAGTGGATTCTTCAGCCACAGTCGAGTTTGGGATTACTGCAGCTCTGGTCAACACCTTGAGATGTTGTGAGAGATCAAGCCAGAGCCATGTGGCGAAGTCATTCCTAGATTCCTGACTTAGAAACTGTGGGGGATAAGAAATGTTGTTTTAAGTTGCAGAGTTTTTGGGGTAATTTGTTATGTAGCAAAATATAACTAATGCAAGCGGTTTTATCCCTCCCTCAGGTAGTATGGACTTTCATAGCAGGCTCTATTCCCACTGAGGAGAGACAGGCCTAAGAGGCTGAGTGTGGCCAAGGGATTGCCCTGCTGGGAATGCCAGGACCCACTGGGAGGCTACTCGGGCTGGCAGAGGGTGGCACTGGGCTGAGTAGAGGACAAACGCACAATTCCAAATGGTCTTGTTTGTGATTAATAAGGGATTTGTCTCAAGCTAAGTGATGTTCAACAGGGGTGTGGAAAAAAAGATGATCTTTTTCTTTCCCTTTTCTTTTTTTTTTTTTTTTTGAGATGGAGTTTTGCTCTTGTTGCCCAGGCTGGAGTGCAGTGGTGTCATCTTGGCTCACCACAACCTCTGTCTCCCAGGTTCAAGTGATTTTCCTGCCTCAGCCTCCTGAGTAGCTGAGATTACAGGCCCGCACCACCACACCCCACTAATTTTGTATTTTAGTAGAGATGAATTTTCTCCATGTTGGTCAGGCTGGTCTTGAACTCCCCACCTCAGGTGATCTGCCTGCCTCGGCCTCCCAAAGTGCTGGGATTATAGGCATGAGCCACTGTGCCCGACCTAAGATGATCTGTTTCAATATCTAATAGTCACATCAGCCACAGCCCCAATAGGGCTGAGAGGGGGCAGGCTAGTGACTGGTCCTCAGAAGAGGGATACTCTATGCAAAGCCTTGTTTTGTTTAAGAAAATGGCGTGCAATGGGAAATTCTTGGCAGTCTTCTCATCTGTATTTAAAAAGCAACATTACCCCAGCTGACATCTGGCTTATGTCTGGTTCAGACAGCCTCATTCCCCCTTTGCTGATGACTCTCCCTGGTCCCTTACATCCTTCAGGTGTTTTTTTTTTTTTTTGACAGATTCTCACTCCGTCACCCAGGCTGGAGTGCAGTGATGTGATCTCTGCTAACTGAAACCTCTGCCTCCCGGGTTCAAGCGATTTTTGTACCTCAGCCTTCTGAGTAGCGGGAATTACAGGCACATGCCCCCATGCCTGGCTAGTTTTTATATTTTCAGTAGAGATGGGATTTCACCATGTTGGCCAGGATGATCTTGAACTCCTGACCTCATGTGACCCACCCACCTCGGCCTCCCAAAATGCTGGGATTACAGGTGTGAGCCACTGCACCCAGCCCATTCTTAAGGTTTTAACCACTTGGAATTGAAAAGAAACTGCACCAAGGTCCTAATAAATATCCCCACCTGTCCCACACATCATTCTCGTGTGTGTGTGTGTGTGTGTGTGTGTGTGTGTAAAATTCCAAAGTTTAGAGATGCAAAGTGATTCATGCAAGATCCAAGCTGAAAAAGGGCAGAATCCAAATTCATTCACATCCAGGGCTTCTGAATCCAACAATAAGAAACCATAAAAATGAGCTGTGATTAATACTTCATGGTTTACAAAGCCCCATTCACATCCATTGTCTCACTGAATTCTTACAACTACCTTGAGAAAATTGCTTTTCTCATTTCACAGTAGAGATGCCTCATGAGAGGAATGGAGCAGTACAGGGGCTTGGCCAAGCCCATCAGGGAAAGGCAATGCCCAGTATAACAGCAGACACACTCAGCACTGTCCTTACACCCAGGAAAATGTCCCTCGTCCTGATCGCACACTTTGGAGGGCCCTGCTCCAATCCTCTAGCAGGTATGCTCCTCCTCACAGGTGAGGAGTCCATGGAGCCAAAGGGACATTCTCCTTCTAAGATCACATGTTCAATATCCCAGGTTCCCTGGTCCAACAGTCCTCAGCCTGATTCCTGGGCCTGGTGGCCCTCTTTTCTGACTGCTTTATGAGAGTACACGGTGCTTCGTGCATTCCTAGAACTGGCTAAGGTGACTGTTTGTGGAAGGTGTGTTTGGAGCTCAGATGTGTGGGCTGGGGTACCCATCCCATCCACACAAATGCTCATGAGTGTCCCGGTGGTGCTGGACAGAGCCGGGGTGGGCTGGAGACTGGCTTTTCCTAGATCCCATATTTTGGTACAGAACTCAGAATTCTCTATTTGAACCTGGCTTTTAAACTCCGTACAAATGAATGTTTGTCAAGGTGGAAGGGCAACATACTTCCTTTCAAAGCTTATTGGCTTGCATCCTAACAGCTGACTATCTAGACATAACATACATAGCCTTACAAATGTTAGGGGTGGGACTGCACACAGCTGTGTTCTTTGAAGTGGCAGGGAGAAGAGCAAAAGAACCAAAGATTTAAGCTACAAAGGGTGAGTGGCTCAAAGAGCGGAAGGCTGGGGAAAAGAATGGGACATGGGATGAAGGCCAAGGGCAGGAAGCTTTAGGAGAGGAAGAAGCCAGTCTGAGGAGGCATGTGAAAGCTTATAAAGAGGATGTGCTGGCGGATGAAGGAGGGCCACAGAGTCTCTGCACTCCTCCTGTCAAGAGGTGCCGTTTACTCCCCACCCCTTGAATCTACGCTGCCCCTGTGACTGGCTTTGATCTACAAAATGTAGCGAAGTGACACAGTGTAACTTCTGGGGATGGGCCCTAAGAGATCTGAAGCTTCTGTTTTTGCCGCTCTTAGAGTGCTTCTTCTTGGTAATTAGCTGCCACATAAGAAGTCCAACTACCATGAGACCATCATGCTGTGAGGAAGCCCAAGGCAGGGGTGTTGAGGTATAAGAAAAGCTTTCTTGGACATTCTTTTTTTTTTTTTTTGAGATGGAGTTTTGCCACTCTTGTTGCCCAGGCTGGAGTGCAATGGCATAATCTTGGCTCACTGCAGCCTCCGCCTCCCGGGTTCAAGTGATTCTCCTGCCTCAGCCTCCCAGTAGCTGGGATTACAGGAATGCGCCACCATGCCTGGTTAATTTTTGTATTTAGTAGAGACGGGGTTTCACCATATTAGTGAGGCTGGTCTCGAACTCCTGACCTCAAGCGATCTGCCTGCCTTGGCCTCCCACAGTGCTGGGATTATAGGCATGAGCCACTGCAACCGGCCGCTTTCTCGGACGTTCTATCCCAGCACAGAATGAGGTGTATACAGCTGAATGAGTGACCTCAGCTGATGCCACATGGAATGGAAGAGCCACCCAGCTAAGCCCTGCATGACCCTCCAAGTCATGAGCACATAAAATGGTTGTTGCTTCAAGCCACTAAGTTTTGAGATAGCTAGGCAGCAGCAGACAACCAAAACAGATGCTGAGATCTGAAAAGAAGAAATGAGCTTAAATGGAAGGATGAATTCTTTTTCTTTTTTTCAGATATAAAGAACTTCCTGAGAGCTGGGGTGATCTGTTACTGAGCTAGACCAAAGAGAAAGAGAGTGGCATCTGTCACTGCATATCTTGGGAGTCCGATGGATGCCCATTTGTCTGAAAGGGCTTTGACAACGGCCTTTGGAGATGCAGGGGACTGGGCCAGATGCATTCCTTCCTTCAGTTGCAAAGACTCTCTTTTAGTGTCATCACACATCCAGACAACTCCCTAGAATATGAGAACTGTTTCCATCCTGGTGAAAGTAAATGGAGGATCATTCTCCCCACCAACCCTGGCCCCTTGACTACGCAAGCAGAAAATGCTCCTGCCGGTGGCGCGCTGGTTCAATGAGGGCCCAGACCTGCGGTGGGGAGTCAACAAAGGACCACTGGCTACACTCCCCACTCCACTGCTGTAGGACTGGCCCAGACCTGACGCCCAAGCCCCAAGCACAGGAACACAAAGATGCAAAGGCTTTTCTGTTCACATTCCATTTCCTGGAACAATCATCACCATCACTATTAGCTACCATTTATAGAGCACTATGTAATAAGCACTTTATGTTCACGAACTCATTTAATCCTCACAAAATCTCTGTGAAGATCTCATCATATTACCACCCTCATTTTAGAGTGAGGAATTTGGAACTCACATCAGTTAATTTACCTCAGGTCATGCTGTTGGTCAACAGGTGAGCTGGGATTTGAACCCAGGTCTGCCTGGCCATAGCACCCCAAGGCCTAGCTAGATGGGCTCCATCCTGGTGTCTGAGAATAGTTAGCCTCTACTATTGCTGATCAGTGGGCACCTGGGTTGGTACTTCTTTTTCAATACAATGGCATCATTACAGAATACTGCCCTGTTAGTGTTCTTAGCACATCCAAATGGTGTTTCGTTTTACTTTATCTATTCTGAAGACTCAAGTCAAAAACTCATTGTACTGTCAATCACAATAAATATCTCTAAATGTATTTAAAGTCTTGAATGAAAACAGCAACAAGACGCTGCAAGCAACTAGAGCCTGCCAATCAGCTGTGTGTGAGTTTAGAAGTGGATTCTTCAGCCACAGTCGAGTTTGGGATTATTGCAGCTCTGGTCAACACCTTGAGATGTTATGAGAGATCAGGCCAGAGCCATGTGGCAAAGTCATTCCTGGATTCCTGACTTAGAAACTGGAGGGGATAAGAAATGTTGTTTTAAGTTGCAGAGTTTTTGGGATAATTTGTTATGTAGCAAAATATACCTAATGCAAGCGGTTTTATCCCTCCCTCAGGTAGTATGGAATGGAGAATGATCCTCCATTTTCCTTCACCAGGATAGAAACAGTTCTCATTTAACAAAGACATAAAAATCAACAGAACCTCTACTACTGAGTGTTGACAGCTACCAGTGACATCTCAGCGGTATTACTACAGCCAGCTCTATCTTCTTGAGATTTGTCCATCTGGGCTCCCGCACCTGCTCACAGACCAGCCTGAACCAGTACTAAGTACCAGTCTATGGGGCTCTGTGAGAACAGGGGCAAGCCTATCAGGGACAAGGTAAACCTGCTTCTTAAAATGCTCTACGTAGCAGGCTCCTGAAGACATGAACCGAGACCCTGTTCATGTTCTAGGCCACTTTTTTGAGGAAATCTCCCCTGACCCACCAAGAAAGGGCTGCATAATGGCTGCACTTTTCCATGGCACCCTAGGAACAGAGACCATGTCTGTCTTGCTTGTCACTGTATCACCAGAGCCTGACAAGCATGCAGCATGGAGTAGGTGCTCAGCAAATTTGAGTGGATAAAAGAATCAGGCTGCCTTTTTTTTTCTTTCTTGAGACTGACTCTTGCTCTGTCGCCCAGGCTGGAGTGCAGTGGTGTGATCTTGGCTCACTGCAACCTCCGCCTCCTGGGTTCAAAAAATTCTCCTGCTTCAGTGTCCCGAGTAGCTGGGATTACAGGCACATGGCACCACGGCCGGCTACTTTTTTGTATTTTCAGTAGAGACAGGGTTTCACCATGTTGGCCAGGCTGGCCTCGAACTCCTGACCTCACGATCTGCCTGCCTAGGCCTCCCAAAATGCTGGGATTATAGGTGTGAGCCACCAGGCCTGGCCCAGACTGCCTTTTCAGCTGGGCTTGTTGGCTCCTGGTGCAAGACCTCATCTGTGGCATGGTAGGAAGACTGTGAAAGCTATGACTTATTCCTTCCTGGTGGTCAGAGATAGGTGCTGCAGGTTTAGGGTGACAAAGATTTCCTTGATTCAGGCCTTTAGTTCCTTTACTTTAAACAGTGGCACTCGGGATGGGCAGTGGCCTCTTGCTGAGACCTAGACCTTGTCCTTGGCCTCAGAGGAGGGTCCACTTAATACCCACAGTGATACAGAGCAGAGTGCCTAGGGCTGGGTTGGGGACAGGCTGCAAGACATCAGGATTTAAGGTGGAGAGTGGGTCTCAGAACCACCAGCCCAAGAGGCCAGTTGTTCCTACCAAAAGTGCAATGGCCTCCTCAGACCTTCAGCATACTCACGATCCTGCAACAAGCCAGCTAATCATGACACACTGAAATCTCAGGGTGGTAGGGACTGTCACAGCTCCAGGAAGGCTCATGCCTACAGGAAGGCTCCAGGAGTACCTTGTTCCGAAGAGCAGCAATGTCCTTAGACCTGGGCCCTGTGTGCCATCCCTTCTGGCCATGCCACTCCCCAGAAGAAGAGAAGTCCACGGGGCTCGGGAGATATCTCACCTGGAGTGTCTCACCAGCTGGTGTCCGTGCCCCTTTCCCAGGCTATACTCTATCTAGCTACTAGGACTTCAGGATTCCCTGCCCAAATGGCTTGAAGCCTGCATGGGTCTCTTGCCCAGGAACATCCCTTTGAGGGTAGACACTGTCTCCTGCTTACACATTTTCAGGTTTGAGAGGTGGCCAAGGCGAAGCTATTAGGTGGAGTGTGGACCAAGCTTGGACATGCAGACGGATGTGCCCACATGCATGCAAGTGAAAGCCCTTGCGGAGCAGGACAGAGCAGGGGTGGTAAACGGTGGGGGGCCTTATTGGTAGTCTGACCTCCGTCCCTGTAGGCCTGTCCACGAGTCTGCATGATAAAGATGCTGAGAGCCATGCCTGCTGATGTTGCTCTATCTCATGTACTGGCCCCATCTGGCACCTACTGTTGCTTTATCTACCTCTTTCCTCTACTCTGTACCTCTGAGGCAGCTGCTGGGAGCTAGGACTATACTGGGCTGGGCCTGTACTGGTGCTGGTTGGGGGAAGGAGTGGAGGCTCCAGCATCAGCAGTGCTGCCTGCCTGGTTCCCTGCAAACCAGGGAACACCTACACATAGAAGAAGGGAGAGTGTGAGTTTGAATGTACCAATGTGTTTGGGTGACTGTTAGCAAATGAGGTGAGGAAGAAAGGAAGAGTGAAAGAGAAAAAGAGGGTAACCACATGAAAAAGGGTGTGTGCATGAGGGAGAAGAAAGATACCTGTGTGTGCATGTGCACGGGGGTGGGGAAGGCAGTGGGGTAGACACTCAGTGTCCCCACAGTACCTGGGAGCTGTGCACAATTGCGAGTCTGGGAAGAGGATGGAGAATGGAGAGGAAGGGGAGGAGTCTGCCTAGTCATTTTCCAGATTGTGTGTGAAGAAGGGGTACAGTGCGGGAGAGAGAGAAAGTCACCTAAGGAGGGAACGAGAGAGCAAGCACATCTCCAGGAAGCATGCGGAGTGGAAGCTGTGGGGTAGAGGGATGGAGCTGAGAGAGGTGAGTGTGCAAGAGGAAGATGTGCAGGTGTGCGAACCTGGAGGTGTGCGTCCGCCCCTGCAGGGCTGTGTGAGATAGGCAGGCCACGTGCCTGGGTGACTGTGCGTGGGTTCATGCCTGTGCACAGGGGAGCATGCGGCCATGACAAGTGAGCACAAACACGAGTGTGCCAGAGCACACATGGGGGTGTCCCAGGGGCTGTGAGGCAGCATGCCTGGCCCTGGGGCAGTGGGTGGGGGCAATGGGGGGTGCCTACCAGGGGGTGTTGGTGATGCCTGATGTTTCCACCCCAGAAAGCTCTGAGGGGACTGTACGACCCGCCCCTGCCCCTGTTGGCTCAGATCTGGGTGGCCGTGGTGGCTGGGAGTGTTGGCCATGTTGCCTCCCATCTGGAGGTGGGTGTGGGAACGAATAAGTCACCAGGCATGGCTGGCCCTCACTCTGCCTCACCTCTGAGCAAGACAGCCAGGAGGGTAGGGAATATTCGAGGGCTGGATTTTTACACCGTCACTATGCAATTGCCTGCAGTGCTTATAGGCTTCTACAGGCCCAGCACTCTCTCTTGGCCTACACGCCTCCATTTCCTTTTGTGCCCCAGTTGCAGTACAGGTCAGTGTCTTCACAAATATTTGCAGAAGCCTACTGTACACCAGGCTCTGGGTTAACCCTATTCACAATGCCAAACCACCCCCCAGTTCTTTCCCGTCCCCTTCTTCTTGCCTTTAATTGTCCTCATAGCACTTACCACTATTGGCCACACCATGTGGCATAACTTTTACATATTTTTTTTGGTCTGTTTTTTCCTTAATAGCAAATGTGTGTACAGCACTCGCTACAAGCCAGGCACTGTTCTAAGCTTTCTGTTAACTCACTGAATTCTCTAACAATTCTACACAGTAGTGAATATTGTTCTTGCTATGTTGTGAATGAGAGGCCCAGAAAGATTCAGGACTTGCCCATGATCATCCCACTGGTAAGTGGTGGAACCAAACTGGGGTCCAGAGTCCTTGCTCTTGACCAGCACATAATACTGTCCTGTGAGGGTGGGAAAATTTTCAGTTTGGATCTCTGCTCAATCTATAGTGCTTACAACAGTGCTCAGCACATGTAGGTGCTCAATCAGTAGGGACATAATGAAGAAATGAGAGAATACCTGCTGGACATGGAGGATGCAGAGATGAAATAGGGAGGTGCTTGCCTTCAGAGAGCTCATGGCCCCATGGAGGAGGCAAATAGTCACTGCAGTCTCCTATCAGGATGGCACTGTGTGAGTCTCAAGGGGCACACAACTTGCTCGGCCTCTGCAAGCAAGACTTCCCAGAGGAAGAACACAGGTGGGGACAGGCACAGTGACATTGTCTACCTCCTTTAAACTCCCATCTGGCACAAACACACCTTAATTTTTTTTGCCTCAGTCCATAGGGTGTCAGAAGATGAAGTGGCTCCATGGTGACAACAGAGGCAGAACAAAGTAGTGGTGAGGACGCGGGCTACAGAGAGAGACTGCCTGGAGTGAATCCTCCCTCTACCAGCTAAGTGACCTTGGACAGACTGCCTAAGCTCCCTGGGCCTTGGTCCTCTCATCTGTAAGATGGGGGTAGCAAATGACACTGATTTCCTAGGATATGACATGACCAATGCTCCTCTTCTATTCTGCACTGGTTGCTGGCTTTTGGGGAGGTATGGGAGAGAATATTGGGATTCAGTATATTATGCTAATTACTGCAGCATCTCTACTATGGCTTCATCCCATTTTGCAGAAACAGCTCAAAGCAGAACTTGTCCATAACCTTTCAGTACAGCAGGGATTATGTCTGTTTTATTTACCACTATATCTCCAGCACCTAGTACAGAACCTGAGACCTAATAGGTGCTCCAGAAGTACCTGAGTGAATGAGCGGTTATAGTTATTTATTCCCCCCAGGACCCTTGTGAGGATAAATATTCATATTGCTATTGTTTCTATTTACAGATGAGGGACTGGAGCTCCAGCAAGGTTAAGTGACTTGTGCATAAACACACAGCCTGAAGCAGAACAGGGGGAGTCAAATGCTCTTTCTTCCTCCATATCATGCCACTCTCTGGACTCCCATTCATCCTGCCCTATTTTCTGTGGCTTTCTTCTAGCCAGTGGGGCCATCCCTGATTGTAGAGTCATCTCTGAATTCTATGACTCATATCTGAATCACAGAACTGTTTCATAGTTGAAGGAGACTTCTGATGTCATCTGGACCTCCCACCCATTGTGGAAATTTCCTCTCCAATGTCTATCTAGCCAGTACTTGAATGCCTCCTGTGACGCAACACTTGTTTCTTCCTCTGGAATTATCGAGACCTATGACTGAACCACTTTTAGAGTCAGAGAGAGTTCTATGGGCCAACAGGCCTGTCTTTAATTTCAATGTGTTGGGATTACGTCATCCTAAAATACACAGAATAGATCTGCTGCCCTCTCCATAAGACAGCCATTCAGATATTCAGAGAATTCTCACATCTTTTCAGAGAATTCTCCTCTTCAAGACAGATGGTGTCCGTCTTAGACCACCTCAGCACGCTGACCAAAGTGTTTTGAGCAATGGCACCCCCTACTGGTTAAGGTATGAACTGCACCAAAGGGCTTCCTCAGGAGCTGGGGCACTGAGTGTGGTGTGAAAATACCGCTTATTTTGAAGAGTCATTGTTTTAGACCCATACCTGGTTGTTTCCAGTGTCTATCTTAAAAAATGTCACGTGAAGACTCCATTCTAAGGCTCCTTGCCAATCATGAGGTCTCTGACAAGCTACAGGTTTGGGGCTTCAAAGTTAAGTTCAAAAGACTTGTTTTTTAACAAAATGTTCGGAAGGAGAGATGAAAATATATGCTGTGTTACGGGATTATGGTGATTTTTTTCCATCTGTATTTATTTCTAATGTGTTGACAGCCTTTTGTTATAAGAAGGAAAAAAACAATAAAAACTTTTTTTTTTTTTTTTGAGATGGAGTCTTGCTCTGTTGCCAGGCTGGAGCGCAGAGGCGTGTTCTCGGCTCACTGCAACCTCTGCCTCCCGGGTTCAAGTGATTCTCCTGCCTCAGCCTCCCGAGTAGCTGGGATTACAGGCATCCACCATGCCAAACTAATTTTTATATTTTTAGGGGGGGGGGTTTACCATGTTGGCCAGGATGGTCTCTATCTCTTGACCTTGTGATCTGCCTGCCTCGGCCTCCCAAAGTGCTGGGATTATAGGTGTGAGCCACTGCGCCTGGCCCACAGTAAAAACTTTTATAAAAAAATGAAATATGTCCCCCAACTTTTTCTTCCTTCTGAAGCTGTTTATCATGGCGTGGGTCATGGGGTTACAACTGGGACAAGCTGCCACCCTGTGGGCAAGAGCGCCTTGATGGTTATCTCCGTGGTAGCTGCAATGGCCTGGCTCCCTGCAAGTATGGTCAACTGGACTCAAGCAGCACAGCTTCAGCCTCAAGCAGGGCTTCTCAACAGGGAGGTCAGGTAGTTTCCCAGCTCCGCCACCCCGGCCTTGGCTCATGCTGCCTTCAGGTTGTGTTTCCTACTCTTACCTCCTGAAGTCAGCCCAGCACTGAATGGTCACCGGTCATTCCCTAGGAGCCCTGGACTCCCCAGCTCTTCATCCTTCTCTTCACTTCCTGGCACACCCTCCATTGCTTGCTCTTTCCTCCATGTGAGCCTAGAATAGCTCCAAATGATAACAGGCCAGAATGCATCAGGGATTAGAAAAACAAGCCCCCATTTAAACGAAGACCTATGGAGCAGCTGCATGGTTCCTCTCATGCAAGTTCACAGCTAGCGAGGCTTTACTCCAGCCCCAGCAGCAGCCGGGGTGCTCTCTCTCCACTCTGACCTCTGGGAGGACCTGGGCGCTGGGAAGACTCACCCGGTAGCCTCTCACTGCAGCACATGTCCAGGGCCCCTCCCTCGGAGTCATCAGCAGCGTGGTTCTCTCTCTCACTCCTACAGCAGGATGGAAAAGGTGAGATGATTCTGGTGAGCCTGGATCAAGACAAAAACCCTGAGCAAAGATAAGAAACCTCCCTCTCCTGTATTCTGTATCCCTCTGAATAACCCCAACCCATCAAAGGGTCCTGTGGAAAATACCAGCCTATTGAGGGGTCAAGCTGCAGAGGCAGGAGCAGAATTTTGCAGGTATCTTCCCTGTGGAATCAGTGGCAGCAATATCATCACAACCATCATCACCATCATCATCTCGACCATGGAAGAAGATTTGCCATATGCAAACACTTTGCAAACTTCACCACATTAAACCCTCACAGTGAGCCCATGAATGAGGGATTATTAAACAGGCTCAGAGAGGTTAAGTAACTTGCCTAAAGTCACACAGCTAAACACAATAGAGAAGAGTTTGAAATTATGGCCTAGGATTCCAGGCTCATGCACTTGCTGCTATGCCACTGTGTGTCCTAGTTTCTGCAGCTGTGAACCATGGGTGAACAACAGGAGGGCTCTGAGTAACCCACAGTCCTGTGTCCAGCTCTCCAAGATGTGCAAATCCCCTCTACTTCAGGCAGTGGAAAGTGGCATGCAGAACTCTTCTCCAGAAATAGCTAGAAAAAGTAGTTATATACCTGTTTGGCATGGTCTAAATGTTTCCTTCCTGAAATCAGAAAACCCTCTTTCTAGTCTATCAGGGCACCTTATAGGACAGTATGGTGTCTAGTTTTGCTCCTTTACCCGGTAAGCTGGAAAAAGGTTCTGGAGATCAGCTAGACCCCATGAAGCATCTTTAGAGTAGACAGATTTTGAAGGCAACCACTCACAGGGGTTCCCTACCCTGGGAATGGCCTGAAATGCAGCGTGGGCTCCAGTGGCCTTGTCTATCCTTTGTGTCTCTGACCCTTGGCAGTAGCTGATGACTGATCCAAGGCTGGACACACAAACCAGGCTGAGTCAATCAAACCTTCTCCCTTGCACAATGAAAATGCATTCTGGTGCATTTTGCTGGTGCTGAATCGTGGTAGCCACAGTGCCCTGGAGAGAAGACCTGCAAACACCTGCTGCTGAGGGCCTGAGAGCTGCTTTGTTACCATCTGCACTGAGTCTTGATTGGACAATATGTCCATCAAGACCATAAGATGGCCAAGGATCCTTCCAATAGATCCCCACATTTTCGTTTATGCCAGTGAGATGTGATTTCTGAAACTGGCAACCAGAAGCACTTTTGCCATAGCCTTGCTAGTAGACTTCCGGGAAGTCCAGAGGCTTAGTGGCTTCTCTGCCTGCCTGTCCTCCCATCCTACTTCTTGGACTGGCCCTGGGGCCTATTTCAGGCCCAACTCCGGATTTTAAATAATTAAGTGCAGAGAGGACAGGTTCAGGGTGGCCCTTCTCTCTGTGATAGCTTCTTTTTCAACTGGCATTGTATTACTTCATTTTTTTTTCCTCAACCTAATTGCTAGGGTCTCGGGGAATCACAAGTCCTGGACTCCTGCAGAGAGGGGGTCACTACCTTCAACGTAAACGTCTGACTTTAAGTGCTTTCTTTAAATGTCTCTGGAGCCCTCCCCCCTTTCTCCCTGCCTATTGTGGTCCCAGCTACTGTCATCTGTTGTCTAGATTGCTGTGGCAATATTTTAACTGGTTGCTGGCATCCACTCAGGCTGGCCTCCAAAACATTCTCCACATGGCTCCAATGCTTATGGCATAGATAGGCTGTGCAGTTTACCACCTGCACAACTGGATGTGGAAGTCCCCTCCGCCCCAGGCGATGGAAAGTGGCATGGTGAACTCTTTTCCAGAGCATTGGAGCTAGAATCAATTCCTCAAAACTCAACATTTATCACATAACATTTCTTGAAAAAATATTTTCATGGCATCCTTATTGTACTTAGAACAAAGATAAAAATCCTTTGGCATAGTTCACTAGATGTTGGGTGGTCTGGTCCCTGTTGATCCCTCCAGCCTTAACCCTTGCTCCTCTCCCCCTTGACCTCTGCACTCTGGCCGCACTGGGAAGGCTCTTTCCTTACAGTGCCTCGCACATGCTTTTTTCTCTACCTAGAGAGGTCCTCCAGCTCTACCTCTTAGTACTTTTTGCTCATGGTATGTACCTGACACAGTGAGAAATGTCATTTTAATTTATGCTATTATTTAACATCTGTCTCCATCATTAAACTGTAGGTTTCATGAAGGCAGGGTCCACTATTTCTGTTTTATTTACCATCGTATCTTCAAAGCCTTGCACAGTGCCTGGTTCATAGTAGGGTGTTCAGTAAATAAATACTTATGGAATAAGTGAATACTGACCTGACGTTCTTGAGAAAACATTAGGAACCTCAAACACAGCCATGATGTGAACTGCTTTGTGGGCGGGTCTTTGTTAAGTAGCTTGGAGCTCTCCTCTACAGCTGTCGCCCACAAAAGTCAGAGAATCACAGATCTGGAAGGCCTTTCACAGAGGAGAAACTGAGGCAGAGGGTGGGCTCTGACTTGCCCTAAATTTTATATTGAGTTGGTGGTGGCCACGGGGATTGTGTTTTAGAGCATGCACCCCTAACCTTCCAATCCTAAACTTGTTCTTTCTTTACCCTAAAGAGCACCCAGCTGGACGGCAGTCCATGAGGGCTGATCCCTGGCTGGGTACAGAAAGGCATAGTATCCAGATACCTCTGGGAGGGGACCAATGTGTGACTCACACCTGCTTTCACACCTTAAGCCTCTCAGGCCCCAAGCTGTGTTCAGAATAGCTCAGTGCTGCATGTGTGCGGCGGACTCTATAAATAAGCTTCCTAGAAAATGACTAATTTCATAATCAGAAAAGCAGAACGAGTAGCACCTCTTGACTGCAAAGGAAAATGGAGCAAGAGCCTGCTGTTCTTCCCTGTAGTCAAAGGACTCCAGGCAACCCCAGCCCAAACCTGCATGTCCAGGCTGTCCAGAGGAGGGTTTAATTAGCTTTCCAAAGAAAATAGATGGCCATTCAGGCTGGATGGAGAACCCAGTCTCTGGGTGCTGCCTTCCTCCCTCCCCACCAAGAGCAGAAATAGCTGCTTGTGTTGGATTGCTAAGGCTCCTTCTCACTCCTTCCCCACTTCTATCAGCCAGGCAACAGGAACGGAAGACCGGCCTGTGACAAGAGCAGCCATTTGCTGAGCTGCCCACACCACTGCTTCCCTTATAACCAGAGAGCACCAGGGATGAAGGGACTTGGAAATCACCCAGCCTGCCCCCACTTCACTGATGGAGGACATCCCAGAGTGAAAGCAGCTTCCCAAAGCCATCATCTCATTCAACAGGCGTGCGCTCTCTGTCAGCAAGGCCTGGAGCTGCCCTGCGGATGCAGTGATGAATAATCCAGGCCCCTCCTTGCAGGCTTCCAGTCTTCTCAGAGAGACAGACATGCATACACGACTGTACCCTGATACCTGCTTTAATTGAGGTATGCATGTGATCACTTTGGGGAAGCCTCTGCTCATTTGTGGGGAGGGGCAAGGGGTAGAGGAAGTCTTCTCCAAGGGGGAGGCAGGAGCTGGTTTTTAAAATATGTTTTTAGGTGGATGAAGGGTTGCAAGGGAAAAGGATTTCTTGGGTAGAGCAAATAGAGCAAGGCATGGAAGCCCAAGATGTAGGGAACATCTGGTGCGATCAGAAGTAGGCTGGTCAGTGGGATGGAGCAGCAGATGGGGGCTAGGCCTCAGTAGAGGCACGTGGGCAAGAAGCAACCCAGAAGCAAGGAATCCTGCCTCCCCGGGGGCGGGGGAAGCCCTCTTCCACGTGACCAGGTGGCTTCCCTGCACTGAGAGTGATGCTGGCTCTTTCACACCTGGCCTGGCTGGGGACGCCTGTACCAGGAAGTGGGGGAGCAGCAGCTTATGTTTAAGGAATGGACTTTAGACCCAGCTGGTAGCTTCTGAACTGGTCTGAAACTACTCTTTTTACTGTGCTAAAATTCCCATAGCATAAAATTCAACATTTTGACCATTTTAAAGAGTACAATTCAGTGGCATTTAATACATTCATAATGTTGTGCAACCATCATAATGATCTGCTTCCAGAATATTTTTGTCACCCCAAAAGAAAATCCTGTACTCATTAAGGAGTCACTCCCTGTCCTCCTCCCCCCCAGCCCCTGGCAACCGCATATCTGCTTTCTGTCTCTATGGCTTATTATGCCTATTCTGGTTATTTCATATAAATGGGACCATAAAGTATGTAGCCTTTTGTGTTTGCTTCTTTCACTTAGCATAATGTTTTCTAGGTTCATCCAAGTCCGAAGTATGCATCAGTACTCCATTCCTTTTTATGGCTGAATAATATTCTACTATAGGATGGATGACATTTTATTTATCTATTCATCAGTTGAACATCTGGGCTGTTTCCACCTTTTGGCTATTTGTGAATAGTGCTCCTATGAACCAAACTGTTCTGTCTCCACTCTCCTCCCATCACACTGTGGTTTTGGTTAATCCTTTCTGCGCTCTGGGTCTGAGGCCTTGCTTATGATAATAAGGTGCCCAGACTCTAAGCCCATTGTAACTTGAATGTCATCACCTTCCTTTGCTTGTTCGTATGTGTGAAGGTAATGTGTCGTGCAGCTATGCCACCAGCGCTGGGTGCTGGAGACCCAGCCTAGACCACCCACCCCGTCTTCCAGAAGCTCACGGCCAGTGCAGAAGATACAGAACAGATGTGGCTGCGGGCTGGGTGAAGTGTTCCAACAGAGGCACCTCCCCTCTGCCTAGGGGGTGGACGGGGGATGGGAGGTGCTATTAGGAGACATCCTGGAGTCTCCTAACATGGAGTTGCAGCTTTGCCCAGGACTTATGCAGAGAAAGAGCTGGCAGGTTTGCTGAGCCAGTCAGAGAGCCTGAGCCTGGTTCTTGGGTGTGAGGTTGAACCAAGCCCAGCCCTCTGTCCTGGGCTTTGTGCTCCTGGTACCCTGTAAACACCCCTCACTGCTAATGTGGCACTCACACCACCCTCCTAAAGCTCCAGCCCCACCCGACATCTGTATGTGCCAAATCAAACCTGTGGGTTCCTCCCTTCGAGCCTTGTTTGTGCTTTTCCCTCAGCCTGGAAGATCCTTTTCCCCTTTTGTCAAATCTTACTCGTTCTCCACGGTGCGGCTCAGGTGGTATGCCTTACATGGAGAACGCCCTGATCTCTCAGGAAGGACTGCGCCCTCCCACTTCTGGGCTCCCCCACACACCTGGCTCAGAGATCCCTTTGTCTTACTTTGCTCTGCTGCTATAGTTAGCTGTTTACGCACCTGCCTCCCCCACCAGCTTCTGACTTTGGAGCACCCTCACCCCCTCAACCACCTCTGCAACCCAGGTGTTTAGCACAGGGCCTGAGCCCGTTGATGCACATGCTAAAGGCCACATCCAGGGTAGTGGCAGGGTCCCAGGTAGCTTTAGCAGCCCTAGGAGGGCAGACTCCAGCTAGGGGCCTCCCAGTTAAAGATGGCCAAACTGTATCCAGGAAGAGGCCTATAATGCCATCCAGATTTTCATCAGCATGTTCAGCAGGCAGGGGCAGAGGACATGCTGGCTTTATGGAAAAGGAATGGTCAGGCTGAGCACCTCCTGTGCCCCAGAGGATCCAGATGGAGAAGGCTTGGCCTCCTCAGTGGGCGGCGTGCAGGGGAACCACATAACCACTCACTCACCTGGCTCCCTCATAATTCATTCCCAAGGTGTCTGGATGGGGAAGGGTGCCATCTTCCAGGGCAGGAAGCTTTCTCAGCAAAAAGCAAGCTGGAGATAGAAATGGAGGAGAGAGGGCAGCTTCAGATCATCCAGATGGGAAAATGGGGACAAAGAGAGATTAAGTGACTAGTCTCAGGTCACACAGTGTGTCAACAATTGTTTTCAGGTAGTTAAAATCCTGATTTCCTTTTGGGAGTCACCTTTCTCCTCCCCTGGTGCCCTGCTTGCCCCTTGCCACACAGACAGCCCAGAACCATAGTTCAGTTAGCTGTTATTTGTATCATACCCCAAAGCCTTCTAATAAATGTCTTTTCTGCCCAAGTTACTCAGAGTCCTCTTCTGTTGCTGGCAACCAAGGAACCCAGACTGATGCGTGCAGCAAACTCGTGGAATGAATAGGCTCTGAGCCCAGGACTCCCAATGCTTAGTTCACTGCTATTTCCGTCCTGCCAAGCTGCCTACCCTCCTTGCCCAGCTGTCCACTGTCCAGCCATCTGTCCTCACGTCTGAGCAGACTGCAAACTTGGAGTTTTCTGGATCCCAAACACAGGGTCTGAGTGTTCTCTGCTTGGGCTATGCCCAGACAAATGACTTCCCTTCTATCCCTGCTCTTCTCTGAGTGGGAGAAGCAGGGTGTGGGCATGGCAGAGACCCCAGGGAAGCAAAGATGAAAACTGCAGGGTAGGCCCAGCCTGCTGAGGGGCTTGGGTAACAGTTGTCCATTTTTCATTTGAGTCTGATTCAGGGACTGGACCATTCATTTGTTCAACCCGTTTGCTAAACCCCTACTATGTTCAGGCTACATGTGGGACCCTGGGAATACAATGAATGAAAAGCATCTCGTGGGGGATGTGGGTAAAAAGAAAAGGCAAGTGACCCGTGTGAGGGGAGGCGAGCAGGGTGCCCTGGGAGTGCCAGCCAGACCCCTAAGGAGGCAGAGGACTCAGGAGAGGTTCGGTTCCCAGGAAGGGCTGTCTCTGATGAGACGTGAAAGAGGAGTGGGGGTGAGAGGCTGTGGGATGAGACAGGAGGGGGTGGGGTGCTCCAGGTAGAAGGCGGGCATGTGGATGGGCCTGGAATTGACGCAAAGCAGGGCACATTCAAGGGCTAGAAAGACATTTAGCCTCAAAAGGGAGTATGGAAAGGGGATGGGGCAATCCACTGAATTGCTCACTTATCCCTCCCTTTCTTATCCCTCCCTTATCCCTCCCTTTCTTTCCAGAGAGGTAAGGCGGACCTCTCCCTTGGGAGAGGCGGCTTGGCTGCAGGACCAAAGGCCAAGTTCCTAGAGAAGCTATCCTTCCAGTCTTTGTTCTGTAAAACCTGGAGCACCTCGGGGGCGGGGTGTCTCTTAGTCAGGGAGGTGAGGGTGTGAGGAAGGAGAGGGGACCTCGGGGCCTGGGAAGGTGACAGAGCCCATCAGTTCTATGACTGGTGCCTGGTGTGTGCATGGGTGGTGCTGAGAGTACAGAGAGGGCTGGATCTCAGCCTCCAGGGCTTCTGCTGCACCCCACATGGCGCCCTCCCCACAGAAGGCACAGTAAGGGAAAAATTACAAGGGAGCGATTCAGGAGACTGTCCCATCCCATGCCACACGCCTTTCCACACTCCCCTTTTAGACTAAATTTCTTTCTACACAGAAGGTGTCTCAGCTATAACCAGTGTGGTTTCCTTGAAACATCCCTGGTGGTCACAGCAGTGGGCTGGGGCCCTCCAGTGAGGACTGGGATTGAATTTCCTAACAGGTAGGGACGCTGGGAAGCTCTGAGTCTGGGCTAATTTCATTTAAGAAACACAATGAGGCATTTCTTCCATACCTGATGTTAAGGATTTAAAAAATCAACCAGTTCTAAGAATAGATTCTTGGCTTGGGAGGATGGAGACCAGCTAAAAGGTGGGCATGGCGATCAGGTAAGAGTTGGGCCGTCCTGACCCGGGACTGCGGCTGGGGACCTGCTCCAGTCACTCTGATTTTATACCGTAACTGCCTCCTCATCACCCCCTTGACCACGAAGCACAGCCCTCCCTTCGCACCTTTGCTTAGGCTGTCTCTCCTGCCTGGAAGACCATCACCTCTTTGCACCCTTCCTTAAAATCCAACTCAGACTTTAAGTTCCAGCTTCATCTTGAATTGCTCTGGGAAGCCTTCCCTGGGGACAGGTCTTCACTCTGTTCTAATCAAACTGTGTGGCTCTGGAAAAGTGTCTTTATCACTCCAAGCCTTAACTTTTTCTCATATGTCTAACATAGATGACAATACCTTCCACACATTCGGTGAAGATTGCTAGTGAATGAAAGGTGAATGCTGACGATTATGGTGACTGGTAAACAGCAGGTGCTGGGGAACTATGCAAACAACTGACAAAGGCGTGGCGGAGAAGAGAGATGAGGGTGGTGGTGGTGGGGAAGCAGGTGTAGACAGTGTATAAACTCCCAGGAAAGGGCTGGGAACCTAGCTTCTAGAAAGGGCAAAGGGCTTTGAACACTGCCAAGTTGTTTAGGGCAGCCTTTGGACAAGAGAGGCGTCCCAGGACTGTGTGCCCTCCCTTGCTGACAACAGAAAGGCGTTGTGGGACCTGCAGATGTCTGTGGTCTGGTCCAAAGGTCCAGTATAAACTGAGTTTACCAGCTTCCCCCTGTACTGTGAGGAGGAGGTGGGTAGAGGGAGATTTGAGGAGCCCCAACCTGCCAAATTCCCAGATTGGGTGGGATGTGAGCAGGAGAAACACACACAGACTCTTTGCTGGCTTTGGCCACCCTGCTGGGACCAAAGTAGCAGGGGCTAGCTGCGTAGGCAGCATCGAGAGAGACCAGGGGCTCATGGCTGAAGCTAACATATTCTGTCCTAACTACATCTTTGGGGTAGAGGGTCAGGAATTCACAGTGATTCAGCTCTGGCTCTGTGGATCCTCGCAGCCTCTTCTCAGGGCCACACTGGCTTTCTTTTAAAATCTACACTTTTAAAATTTCATGGTCAGGTTGGTGAGGATGGAGGTGATCAGAGTTAGGAAGGAAGCAGGAAACAGGGCAGAAGCAATCTTAGGGCCACCTGTCCAGGAACATCTTAGATAGCCCCTGACGGATGAAGAGGATAGCAATGACATCTTCACAACAGAAAGGCAGCTATCACTACAGCACGTGGACCACGCAGGCCAGGCACTGCTCCAAGTGCCTTGCATGTGTTAGCAAATTCAATCCTCACAGCGGCCCCTGGAGGCACGTACTAGCATTCCCTGCATTTTCTAGAGGAGGAAATGGAAATTCAGAAAAGTGAAGTGACCCGCTCCAGGCCACACAGCTAGTCATCACAGAGCTTCCCCCACTGCCCATATTCCTAACCCCTCTTTTACTTTTTCGCTTTTGGCAAAAACAACATTCTGCAAATACAGCAGGAAGAGACCGCACATCACGGCAGTTGCTTTCTATATGTTCTTGTAAGTAATCCTCACCATAAATCTATGTGAATAGCATGTGATGACCCCCATTTTTACAGACGAGGAAACTAAGGCTCAGGGGGTGAAGTGGCCCAAGTGAATGAGCGAAGGAACAAGTGAAGGACACTGTGCCTGTGTCCCTGTTCCTGCTTGGTCCCTGAAGGGGCCCGTTGCCATTCTCCCCAGAAGAATGACTGGAAGTCCTGCGCTGGACCACGACCTCAGCTTTCTCCACTTGAAGTGGCAACCCAGGGAGCAGGCCTTGGGAGGCTGGCTTGGGTGGGGAGACTGTGATGGGGACAGCTGTGCTCCATCGGTGCCGTGACACATACACTCACAGTCCCAGGGTCCAGCAGCCCCGGGCTCTAGTCCCAGGCTACTGTGTGACCTTGGGCTAGTCATTTCCCTTATCTGAATCTCAGCAGCCCCAATGAAAACCAAAGGGCCTGAATGAGATGACCTCTAAGGGTCTTTCCTTAGAGGTCAGGCTTCAATTCCGGGCCTGTCAGGGTTTAATGAGGCAGAGGGTGGAACGGCAGTGAACCAGCAGAGGGCGCTCACAGCATCAGGGAAACAGGCCGTGGTTCACGGAGCCGAGTGCAACCTTTAAGCATGGAGGCGGATCTGGCCTGAGCCAATTATTGACAGAGTCCAGGTTCAGCTGTGATTTGATGCTGTGGATGGTCCTACCTGATAATAAATGGTGCAGTGGTCGGGAGCCCAAAAGACGATCAAAAGGCTGAATTTCAGAGTTCAGAGGTCATCTGGTGTGATCCTCTGTTCTCCAAGACTCTGAAAACACTCCATTCTGCTTCCTCTCCCTGCACCTGCTCCTAGGTATGCAGTTTAATTTACAGGGAGAAAACAGGCAATCACAAATGAGAAGGCGTGATCACACCTCTCCTGGGTGTGTTCTGGTATTTCCGTTCAGTTACTTGCTCGCTCCTACCTATAATGCCTTGGGATGCACTTTTCCCTCCACTGGAAAAGCCCCCTTTTCCTTTCTCTGCTTGGAAAACTCTTACTTGCCTTTTAAGACTCTGTTCAAATATCACCTCCTCAATAGAACCCTCCCCGACTCCCTTAGGAAGAACTGGGTACTCCGTCTTCTGTTCTTACATCCCCATACGGTCATCATCTGTTGATCTCAGTCTCCCTGCCTCAAACGGAGCTACCTGGACATAAACCTGTAGTCTATGATCACCACAGCTTCCTTTTATTGCAAATTTATTGTGTGCTGGATCCCGTGCCAAGCACTGCACATGTATGACATCATTCACTTCTCACTATAACCCTAAGAGGTAAACAGTCATGCTCCACCTACACATGGAGATTGGGACTTGGAGAGACTAAGTCACCTGCTCAAGGTCATACAGTTGGTATGTGGCAGAACCAGGCTTCAAACTCAGTTTATGTCAACCCAGGCTTTATTTAAATCACTAGGTTTACAGTCTCTGATATGGAACTTTTCTGTTTCCCATGTCTAATACCGTATCTAGAACCAGGCAAATGTTTTTTTAAAAAAAAAAAAGTGGGGTAGAGTTTGAGCATTTACAAATGGCTCATGAAAAACACCATAAAAGGCCAGTCGTGGTGGCTCATGCCTGGGAGGCCGAGGTGGGTAGCACTTTGGGAGAACGAGGTGGACAAATCACTTGAGGTCAGAAGTTTGAGACCAGCCTGGCCAACATGGTGAAACCCCATCTCTACTAAAAATACAAAATTAGCTGGTCATGGTGGCAGGTGCTTGTAACCCAGCTACTTGGGAGGCTGAGGTAGGAGAATCGCTTGAACCCAGGAAGGAGAAGTTGCCGTGAGCTGACATCGGGCCACTGCACTCCAGCCTGAGTGAAAGTGTGAGACTGCATCTCAAAAACAAACAGACACCATAAAAGTAGTAAACACATAGGCTTTGGCTCTGGACTGCCCGAGTATGAATCAAGACTCCCCCACTGGCAGCCTGATCTTGGGCAAGACTTTGACTTCTCTGTGCCTCAGTTTCTTCATCTGTGAAGCAGGGATAAGTGTGTCTACACTTCAGAGGGTTATGATGGAGACTGAATAAATGTCTTTACATGAGATGTAAAGTCTCACACAAAGTCTTTATATGACATGCATGGAAAATGTGTAGAATAGGGCCTAGGAAGCTCCTGAAAATGTTAATTGTCATCTTCTTGTGTTTCAGGCTTTGCCTGTTTCCCAATTAATATAGCATTTCTTCTCCCATGGAAGAGGTCCACGAAGGCTCTGGGATGAATCTTGTGGTGTGCTGGTAAACTGGTTCTTGACTGTCTCTTTACTGGACTGAACTGCTGTATCACTGGGAGCAAGATGAAATAAACTATTCAGAATATTGTGCAGGAATTAAAAAAGAATAATGTAGGCCAGGCACGGTGGCTCACGCCTGTAATTCCAGCACTTAAGGAGTTTGACGCAAGAGGATTGCTTGAGGCCAGGAGCTCAAGACCAGTCTGGGCAACACAGTGGGATCCCATGTCACCAAAAAAATCAAGTGTGAGCTGGGCAAGGGGGTACACACCTACAGTCCCAGCTACTCAGCAGGCTGGGGCAGGGGGATCACTTGAGCCCAGGACTTCAAGGTTGCAGTGAGCTATGACTGCATCACTGCATGCCAGCCTAGGTGACAGTGAGAGACCCTGTCTCTCAAAACAAATAAACAAAAGATAAAAGAAAAGCAAAGCCCTGATTTGTGCCCTCTGCCAATTCTCATGGTGTAAATGCTCCCGCCATAGCTGATTTCAAGCTATGAATGTGAAGAGTCATGCAGCCAGCCTTCACAGAGGTCCAGAGGCTCAATCTGTGCCTCAGTTTCCTCATCTTTAAAATAGACCATCAGGAGGACCTAACTCAGAATACAGTTGTGAGGGGTAAACCTAAAGCTCTCAGACAAGCACACGGCACGTTGCATGCTCTGTGTTAGCCAGTATTACTGTTTAGAGTTTCACCTCAGTCTCGCTGTTGCTTACCTGGCTTGGACACTGACCCAACCCCAGCAACGGGCCTTCTGCCCTGGTAGGTGGAGTCTCCGCCCTCTAGGATTAGGCCTTGTCCACTCTTGCAGCACTCCATTTCCCTTTGTGATATAGTTTGGCTGTTTGTCCTCACCCAAATCTCATGGTGAACTGTAATCCTCAGGGTTGGAGGTAGGGGCCTGGTGGGTCATGGAGGTTGATCCCGCATGGCTTGTGCTGTCCTGATGATAGTGAGTTCTCACAACATCTGGTCGTTTAAAAGTGTGTGGTACCTTCCCTAACTCACTCTTTCATTCCTGCTTTCGCTGTGTGATGTGCCTGCATCCTCCTTGCCTGCTACCTGATCGTCAGCTTCCTGAGGCCTCCCTAGAATCCAAGTAGATGCCAGGGCCATGCTTCCTATACAGACTGGTCACAAGCCAATTAAACCTCTTTTCTTTAGAAATTACTCAGTCTCCTGCATTGCTATAAAGAAACTGTTGCATTTCTTTACAGCAATGCAAGAATGGTCTAATAGAATCCTTGGAACTAGAATTGCTGCCTAGCCTGTGTTGGTTACACACTCACCCTAATCACACATTGTTTCATGCCTCTGGTTTCATCCTTAGACTTCCCTGATGCCGCTGGGGCCTGGGCTGCCAGTGTAGTGGTGCCCTGCTCCAGATGGTCCATGATGATCCCTTCTGGCATCCGCTCTGCTCCTCATTGCTTACAAGGCTCCTTCTCACAGGCCTGGATGTACTCACAGAGGGGAAAGCTGAAGTTCAAAGCTCAGTCTGCTCCCACCTGCAACAAGAGGGACCCCTAGCTCCTGCCACACCCCGCTGTGGGCTCCAGCTTCTCATTAGGACCCCTGCCCCGAGCCCGATTTAACCCTTCTGTGCTCAGGCCTGGCTCAGGTCATCGCAACCTGGGAAGATCTCAGCATCTTTGGGTTTGGTGGAAGAGTCAGACAAACTGAGTCAGAAGCAGGGCCTGGAGGGGAAGATACAGAGAGGCTGGGTTTGGAAATATTAGTTGGACTTGAGGGTCTTTTGCCAGGAAACAAAAATAGAGTGGGAACTAGGAAAAAACATCCAGGTGGGACTAGGAGTTAAAAGGAGCCTGACCTCTTGAATTCAAATTTAATAAATAGCTGCATACCTACTGTGTGACACATGCTTCTCAGCACCTTACTTCATTAGCCCTTTGAGACAACCCAGTGAAGACATCACGATCTCACTCTGCAGGAGCTACAGGCACTTAGAGAGGTGAGGGACTGACATGAGAGCAGGTACGTGGTCTCCCTGGTCCTGCCGAGGTGGCCAATGGGGAACACAGGACAGGGCCTGGTCCTGGGCCGAGGATGGCTGGTCCTCTCCCTACCCTGTGCCAGTGGACAGCTGGAAACCTGGGCCCAGGGCAGGCTGTCAACAGAGGTCCTCAGTCACGGGCTGAATTCCTCAAAGCACGACAGATGGACCATTCTGACATCACACATTATAAGGGAACCATGGTCCTCCGGAGAAAGGATGAATTCAAGAGGCAGAGAGACCTGGCTGAAATGTTGCGTCTGCCACTTTTTCCCCACGGGGCCTTGGGCCGGTGTCCTAACCTCTCTGAGCCTCAACTTCCTCCCATTTAACATGGCAGCGATGAGAGCTGCAGGGCTGTGATGAAGCCTGGGAAGTGAGGACTGCATATAGAGAGAGCTCGGCAGTCCTGGGGCAGGCCTCCTCCTCCATACTCCTGCTGACCGGGCTCAAAGCTTCACTTCCTGTCTCCCTCCAAGTCAGCCTCACACAGGAGACACTCCTGCTCTTGGTACCAGGCAGTGTCATCAGCTACAAGGGTCTGCTTCCTATTTCCCCAGGCTCTGTCAGGTGTTCCCGGAGCTAATGAGAACAATGCAACAGCAGCTGTAGGATGAGAGGGGCCTTCCCAGGAGAGTCTCCTCTGCCCTCTGGAGAGCTCCAGGCTGTTTCCAGGTACCCAGGGCAGACCCAGAGCCCTAGGAAAGCATGGGTAAAAGAACTGGAAACTCCACTTGGCAGGGTTTCCCATCTCCTCCTCTGCCACGACATCCGCCTGACCCCAGCCATGCTCCCTCCTGCTTCTCTGCCTTAGTCTCTCAGCTCCTAGAGGGGCCCCTAGCTCCTGCCACATTCTGCTGTGGGCTCCAGCTTCTCACCAGGCCCCCTGTCCCCAGACTTATTTAATCTTCCTGTGCTCAGGCCCGGCCAGGAAAGGCCTCCCTGGTCCTCCTCTTTGTGCGGTGGTTTCCTGCCCTTCCAAGGCCCACCTCAGCCCAGGTCTCCTCCAGGAAACCTCCCGAGTCAGTCTAGCATGTGTTGATCTCTCCTCTAGCTGAATCCTTCCCCCAGCATTTTTTGTGACTTGGAAACTGGTAATGAGCCACACACCCTGTCCTGGGCTGCTCTCTGCCTCTCCTGTCCATAACTTTGGCTTCTGTAAGCTTCCCAGGCTGAAAAGGGCAAGGGATAGAACTCCTTTATCCCCCACGACAGAAAGCCCAGTGCAGAGGAGAAAAAATGGAAGGCAGGGGAATGCATACTGAGCTCTTTCCTTTACACTCAGATTCGGAAGGAAGCTGGGAAGGAAAGACCAAGTGGGAGGAAAAAAAAGACATGAGTGGAAAGGAGTGAAGGAGGAGGGAAGGGCAGCTGCATGAGACTCAGCACCAGGGTCGTGAGAGGACAGATCAGGCCCATGATCCAGGTGGCCTTGAATCATGCTTTAGGGCTCTCACACTCTGATTATGCAACTCCTAGGCTCGAAACAAACAACTCTTTGAAAACCTTTGGAACTCACCTCCTCCAGGCAGCCTTCCATGATTGACTGATCTCTGCTCCCCTTTCCCTGGCTCCCTGAGCTGCGCTACTCTGTACTCATCCATGCCACTTCCTATGATACTAGGTCCTCTGAGGAGGGGATGGAGGTCTCTGCCTCACTGGCAGGAAGTTTCAGTTTACATTTATCATCTGTAGCCAGATATTAGACTGTCTGTTTTGACCACTTTTTTTTTTTTTTTTTTTGAGAAGGAGTCTCTCTCTGTTGCCCAGGCTGGAGTGCAATGGCATGATCTCAGCTCACTGCAACCTCTTCCTCCCAGGTTCAAGCGATTCTCCTGCCTCAGACTCCCAAGTAGCTGGAACTATAGGCGCCCGCCACCATGACCAGCTAAGTTTTGTGTTTTTAGTAGAGATGGGGTTTCACTATATTAGCCAGGGTGGCCTTGAACTCCTGACCTCAAGTGATCTGCCTGCCTTGACCTGGTGCTGGGATTACAGGTGTGAGCCACTGCGACCGGCCCCATCTTTCTTTTATTAGCTCCAGAGGGCAGTTCAGAATACATTTTGCATTTTAAACCCAGTTTGTGTCTGAGATAATCTTTCTATAATCTTTTATCAATTTCTTTAATATCAGACTCTGTACTGAGCCTTAGGGGACACACAGGTAACTCAGTCCCTGCCCTCCACCCAGCTTTCAGCCTAGCAAGTAGGGTGAGAAATGCATTAAGGGCCACTGAGGCTGTCTTATGGGAGTGCTCAGAAGGGCACAAGGATAGAGTCCGGGAAGCTGCACAGAAGAAACCGAAGGACAAGCAGGAATTCACCAGAAGGAGAGGGCGTTCCAGGCAGTGAACGTTGCAGGGCAAAGGCCCAGAGAGGTGAAAGCGCAAGGTACACCAGGCAGAGGAGGCACTTCAGTGTGGCCACAGAATAGACAGAAGAGGGACTCTTGTCACACGGCAGAGGGCTTCATGCATCAGCCTAAGACACACTAACTTTGACTCACAGGCCATTTTTTCTCAGGGGGACAGAGGCAGGTATTGCCATTCTAGTTGGCATTTAATCTATGTGTGTCAGGGGGTTAGCAGGGAAAACCTGACAACATGGATGGATCTCAAAACTATTTCTTTTCTCTTTTTTGGAGATGGAGTCTCGCTCTGTCACCCAGACTGGAGTGCAGTGGCATGATCTCAGCTCACTGCAACGTCCACCTCCCAGGTTCCAGCAATTCTCCTGCCTCAGCCTCCTGAGTAGTTGGGACTACAGGCATGAACCACCACACCCAGCTAATTTTTTTATTTTTAGTAGAGATGGAGTTTCGCCATGTTGGTCAGGCTGGTCTCAAACTCCTGACCTCAGGTGATCTGCCCACCTCGGCCTCCCAAAATGCTGGGGTTACAGGTGTGAGCCACTGCGTCTGGCTTCTCAAAAACTATTTCACAACACAAAAGAGCACATACTCTACGATTTCACTTATATGATGATTAGCAACATAAAAAACCCATCTACAGTGATAGAAATGGGAACAATCGTTTTTGCTGAACTTTCGGGGATGATGGAAATCTTCTGAGTCTTGATTTTTGTGATGGTTATATGCGCTCATGCAGTTGTCAGAATGCACCGAACACTTAAGATCTGTACATTTGACTGCTTGTAAAATAAACTTGAAGAACTTGTGTGAGCATTTTTGGTTGTTATAATGACTGAAGGATGCTACAGGCAAATACACAGGAGATGGGGCCAGGGATGCTTTCACAGCAAAGAACTCTCCCACCCAAAGGCCAGTAGATCCCTGTTGAGAAATACTGCTACAAGCCATGGGGAGCCACAAAAGGATGGAAACACCAGAGAGACCTGGCTACATCTGTATTTTGGCAAGACAGGGCTTTGGTGGTGGTGGGAATATCCTGGGACAGTGATGTGGCCCAGAAGGTGGACAGAGGATCTTCACTGCCACTCCTAGGCCTTGTATTTGCTTAACTCTAGCTCACTGGCCTGAGGCTGACCCGGAGGGGTTCCAGGAGGTCCCTCTGAGGCATCTCAGATGCTGACCAACTAGGGAAGTATCAGAGGCAGCAGATGGCAGTGGGAAAAGACAATGCCTCACCCCCAGCCTCCCTGTCTCACAACAAGCATCAAGGATGATAAAAGTGATCATCTTCCTCTGAAGTGGAGTCTCAATGTCTCAATGAGTGGGGGCTCCCTGAGAGTCTGGAGTCACTGGAAGCAAGGCTGAATGCGACTGCGGCTACTACAGAAAAGCACTGTTTTACATCACGGGCTAAAGAAGAACACAGCGGACTTGCATGAAAATACTCACCTGACCCCTCCCTTCAGAAAGCCTTCTCTGACCTCTGCCCTGGGCAGGTGTCTCTCCTGTGTTCCCAAGGCCGTACAGAACACAGTTACTGCCTAGGTTTGAATTCTGGCTCTGACACTTACTTGTTGTGCGTACCTGAAACAGAGTTACTCAAGCTCTCTGTTTCCTCCCCTGCAAATTGAGGATAAATAGAAACCTTCTTCAGTGAACTGTTAACCAAGATTGAGATAATGTAGTGAGCACTCAGTAAGAGTGAGCGCTTATGATGAGCCTAGAATGCATCAGTACAGACCACTGTTGCCAGGTGACTCCTCCAGTGCCTCCACTAGACGTTAAGCTCCTTGTGGGCAGGGTCCTTGTGGTCAGGTTGATTGCTGAGGGCCTTGTGTCCACCACAATGCTCAGTACAGTAAATACTTGCATGCTTGAATGAATTCCACCCACTAAGATCTCTCCTGAGAGCTTTCTTTTTCCACCCACAATGCCTCTAAATCACAACAATTCTTCAGAAATGGAGTCGGACTCATTTGTATTCCGTTCCCTCTTCCCTCTTCTGTTACCTCCAGGGCCGTGCAGAACCCAAACAACATTGAGTTTTAAATTGGCGGCTTCTTCCTGGACTCCCTACTCCTAAGACTTCACTCAGTGGTCTTCTTCATACTGGGCACACAAAAATCCTTTTTAAAAAATGCACCCTGCACCTCTCGGAAGGCTAAACACAGAATGATTATATGATCCAGCAAGTCCATTGCTAGGTATATACCCCAGAGTTGAAAGTGGGGGTTCAAACAGATCCTTGCACACCAGTATTCATAGCTGTATTATTCACAATAGCCAAAAGGTGGACACAGATAAATGGATAAGCAATGCGAGATATCCATACAATGGAATATATTCAGCTTTGAAAAGAAATAACATTCTGATATATGCTACAACATAGATGACCCTTGAAAACATCAGGCTAAGTGAAGAAGTGTGACAAAACAAACAAACAAACAAAAGACAAACCTGATAACCACTCACATGAGGCACCTGGACTAGGTGAATTCATCGAGACAGAAAGTAGAACAGAGGTCACTAGCGGCTGGGGGCGATGGGAATGAGGAATTAGTATTTAATGAGTATGATGATTCAGTTTGAGAAGATGAAAAAGTTCTGGAGATGGACAGTGGTGATGGTTGTGTAACACTGTGAATATACTTAATGCCACAAAATTGTACACTTAAAATTGGTTAAAATAGTACATTTTGTGTTATATGTATTTTACCACAATTTAATAAAAGCCTGCCACGTCAAACAAACAGAACACTGGAAGGACAGATTGCCCCCTGAAATCGCACAGAGCTGCACAGCCCGCTGTCACCCTAGTGCTCTGGGACTTTGACTTTGACCCCCTGGCTCATGATCTTCCTCTCCACCCTCTCCTTGGTTCCAGCTCTGGGGTTCCCTGTTCTTTTTCTTTTTTTTTCTGAGACAGGGTCTTGCTCTGTTGCCCAGGCTGGAGTGCAGCAGCATGATTTGGGCTCACTGCAACCTCCGCCTCCCAGGTTCAAGCAATTCTTGTGCCTCAGCTCCCTGAGCAGGTGGGACTACAGGTGTGCACTACCATGCCTGGCTAATTTTTATATTTTTCACTAGAGACAGGGTTTCACCGTGTTGGCCAGGCTGGTCTTGAACTCCGGTGATCCCCCACCTCAGCCTCCCAAGGTGCTGGGATTGCAGGTGTGAGCCACTGCGCCCAGCTCCCTGTTCTTTTTCTACTCCAGACCCCAGGACCACAACATGTTCTGTTCCCTGTACCCCTCTTTAACCACCTTGATCCCATCCTATCTCTTTAGGGTGCTTCAAATGGATGCCTTGAGACTCTGAGATGGAAAAGCTATGTGCCTGGAGATGCTCATTATTGACTATGTGCAACAATAAAGGCATAGTTAAATAAAGTAGAGGCAAGCCATTGAGGATAAGAAGACAATCAGGTATAAACAGAGAAGTCATGACAAAACGTTAAGTGAAAAATGCAGGCTATAAAACCGTATGTGGACTAATTTCAACTATTATGAAACAGAGATCTACAGAAAACATAGGATGGGGCATATACAATGACAGTTCATCTTACATTTGTTCTCCAGCATAGAATATGGCTATTTTCACAACTGTAATTTATTATTTATGCCGGACAACACCTTTAGGCAGATGATGAAATATACACATTGTTAGCTTTGCAAGAATCTTCAATATTGACTCCAGATGCCCATATGCTGCCACCACTGAGGCCCATAAATCCCTTCCAGATGGCTTCCAGAAGAATGGGAGGCGAGGGGGTGTTTCATGTTGACTCTTCAGAAATACACGTGGGGACTTGGTGTGTCTAATGACTGCAACCAACCACCTCACCACAAAAAACGAGGGCAATTTAGGGTCTTTATTTTGCTATCTGACTAACCAGGAAATTCGGCTGTGAACAGTCTATCCCTTACGTTACCCCAAAGTTAGGAATTCCCAAGATGCTTGTTTCCTTACAAATCTGCAAACAGTGGATCTCCTGCATCTGGTGTGAGGGGATCCCCTCCCCATCCAACATGCTACACCCCAGGTATAGAAACTTGAGTCACACTTGTTTCAACGGGGACACAGGAAGGAGACAGGCTGCAGCACAGTGGGAAAAGCTTTTCTCAGTCTAAGAGTTTGGAAATTTCTAAGTTTTACCAGACACTGGTGGCCACGATGCTCGTTCCACATCTCACCAGATGCAGAAAAGATGGAGATGATGTTAAAGAAATCTTATTTCCCATAATCCCCTAAGATAAGGAACAGCCTTTTGGTGGTAACACTGCTTAAAAGCAAAAAGAGCTTATAGTTTTTTTTTTTTTTTTTCCTTGAGATGACCTGAGTTTCTACCTTCTAGAGGTGACAGGTGACAGACCTGTGGCTTCAGATGGAATCTGGACCAGGGGGTTGGGAGAGCCTGTGATTCTAAGCCTGAGCCTGCATGTCACCTAGCCCCTCATATGGCCCAGCCAGTTTTCCCATCTCTACTTATAGATCCATTTAACAATTAATTAGGTGCCTGAAGCATTTATATATCTATAAATAATTTCTCCCTCCCTACTGCCTTCTTTTTGGGAATCTGTCAATTTACTGGAGATGATAACATCTTGTCCTGCAAATATGGGTCTTTGTGTTAGAGATAAGTTTCTTCAAAACCTCTACAAAGGAAACGAGTGAGAGTGCAAGAGAAAATTTGAAATAGAGCCAGAAGGATGTGTATTTGTGCTGGGAGGAGGATGAAGGAAGATAAAAAAAATTATCGTTTTCATTGTTTTATAGTTATTTCCGGTATGTTTTACTATTTAGTCTTAGTCAATAGCAATGTGTATAATATCAAGCTGTATTAAATAAAATATACAGATTTCACTTAAATTTTCATACTTGAGTGACAATACAGAATTCAAGTTATCTGAGCTTTATTATTTTCATCACAGTACAGCTTACTATACCCTTACTATGGCATAACATCTTTATTTATTCATTCATGTAAGTCCAAGGTATGCAGTCTCATACATAAATGGTCATTTCCAACATTCATTCATTCATTTATTCAACAACTATTTACTGTAGAGGAACAGGCTTGGTTTGCTAGGCACAAAGAATATAAGGTGAACAGGACATGTGTTCTCTTAGATTCATTAACATCATGCAACCTCCTGAGGTCTATAGGTCCTTACAAGATTGGCTCTGCCCACTCTCTCACCTTTTCCCTTATTACTTTCCTCCTTTGTCTACCTTTTACAGCTACACTTCAGGTACCTTGAAGACACCAAGCTATGGTTACCCCAGGGCCTTTGCACCTGTGGTCTCCTCTTTTTAGAATGCTATTCCCCAGGTCTCTTCATTCAGGTCTTTGTTCAAATATCACTTCCTCAAAGACAATTTCTATTTTAAGGCAAATCTCTTCCTCCACTCTTCCTCCCAGTCATCCCTCATCCTACTTTATTTTTCTCCAAAGCACTCACTGCTCAGCACCTGAACAATTTTATCTTTGCTTATGTTTTATGTTCTGTCTCCCCTGGTAGAGCCTGGGCTGGAAGTTTGTCTTTTTAGCAATGTATCCCTAGGGGCTAAAACAACCTGGCATGTAACAGATGTTTATACGTATTTGGTGAATAAATGACTAGATGAACCAGTTCTTGATAGTTTAGGGTGCTTGATGAACCAGCTTTTCAGGAGGAATCATGATGGTCCCTGGTAGATTCACAGCCCCTACTCCTAAGCCTCCCACTCCTCCTCCTGATGGGCTCTGTCTGTGAATGGCATCCTTGGCCATTTGGTCTCAAAGCCCTGCCATCACTTATTCCTCCCTCCTGCTAGTGCCTACATCCAATCAGTTACCAATTTGAGTGACACTGTGGCCACCTGCATCAACTCCTTTTTCTAACCATTCTTACAACCACCCCCAGTCCATACTCTCTGTATCTCACCTAAACCATTGTCATCATTTCCTACCTGGGCTTCCGGCCAACAGGCTCTTCTCATCCAATCTGTTCTCCATGGGGTAGCCAAAGTGAGTTTCATCATGTTAAGGTTTGATCATGTTTCTCCCTCACTCAAAAACTAAAGACTGCCAACCCCTTAGCATGGCAGTCAGTGCCCCCTCCACCACCTCCATCCCCTCACCAACCTTCTTTCTCAAGACTCTTCTTTTGTTCTTTTTGCTCCAGTGGGAATAAACTGCTTTGCAGTTTCTGTATATATCCTAGAAGTCTCCCCTGACTGTCCATCCTCTGCTTATGCTGTTTCCACTCCTTGAAATAGTTTTCTTCCTTTCTTCTAATGTACAGATCATTCAGACCCAGTTTCAATGCCACTTGGCTTCCCCAAGAAGCCATTCCTGACCTGTGAGGAGAAGAAAATTCCTCTTTCTTCTCAACTGTTTTTAAGGGATTATCTGCCTCTTTTTTAGGGCAAGTCTTGGGAAAGGACAGGCAATATGACACAGAAGAAAAGAGTTCAGAATCTGGAGTCAGATCATCTGAGCCGGATGCCTAGCTCTCTGGATCTGAGACTTTCATGGTATGCAACCTTAGATAAGTGAAAATCCAAGTCTTAATTTTCCTATCTGTAAACTGGGGATAACACTATTGATGCCATGGATGTGTTATGAGGAGTAAAGTGACAGAGTATAGGAAAAGCTTTTGACACTATATACAAATTAATTATGAAATTCTATCATGCTAACATGTAAAATGTTGAATAAACAGTTGCTCTTCCCAGGGAGTTTTCATGGATGTTTTATGCTGGCTGAGCCCGAAGTCCAGGAATCGGTCAGTGGGGAAAGGACTTTTTTGAGGGGGGAGGACTTTGAGGCCTTCAGAATCCCGTGTGCTTGGATGATGTGAAGAAAGGAAAAAGTATAGGGTACATCCACAAAGCTGGGTCCTAGTGGAATTGCTAGCCACCAATTCCTGAGCATTTTCTACATGCCAGACACTGTACTAACTACTCTACATACATTATCCTTGAGACAGAAATTATTCCTTCACAGAGCAAAAGAAGCCCATAGCAGTTATAAAAATAAGTGGTCCTCCCACCCCACTGCCAAATAGTTCATAACCTTATCAATCCAATGATGTTATTTTTTGGATGGAGAAATTGAGACCCCGGAGGGTTATCTACGGACATTGTGCAGCCAGTAAGGAAGACACTGGGCCTGAAATCCAGATCTCTTCACTCTCAAGGTAGAAACCTCTACATGGCAAAACCCCAGGGCCACCATTCATTATGAAGTCTGTGTAAATAGTGCTTCTTGGAGCACAATGCCATCTATATGGACTACATTGTCAGCAGCCCCTGAAGTTCCGCTAATTGGCCACCCTGGCTCAGCTCCATGATTATCTGCTCACCCCACTCAAAAAGGAAGTTCTGGATGGAACTGGAGACTATGATTCTAAGTGAAGTAACTCAGGAATGGAAAACCAAACATTGTATGTTCTCACTTGAGTGGGAACTAAGCTATGAGGATGCAAAGGCATAAGAATCGTACAATGGACTTTGGGGACTGGGGGAAAGGAGGGAGGGGGTGAGGGATAAAAGACTACAATTGGGTTCAGTGTATACTGCTTGGGTGATGGGTGCACCAAATTCTCACAAATCACCACTAAAGAACCTCTCATGTAACCAAATACCACCTGTTCCCCCAAAGCCCAATGGAAATAAAATAATTTTAAAAAAGGAAGTTCTTGAGACCAGAACATCAGGTCCCTAGAGACTGAACACTGCCCTCCTTGCCAACTGTTCCATCCAGAGTCTCCTCCAAGGTGACTGACTCCATCCCTTCACCATCCGTCTATGCTTGTACTCCTTCAACACACCTCTCGGGGCACCCTCTCTGCACCAGGCATCAGGCTCAGCTCTGGGGACAGCCGGCTGCCCTTGAGGGAGCCTGGTGCTGAGAAACCACCCGAACCTGGTGTGACTGTAACTCAAGCTTCCCCAGAAGCTTTGTCAGCAGCACGAAGACGCTGCCCTTAACAAGCCCCAAGGAGAAAGAGGTGGGGACCTCTGCAAAGAGATGACGAAAGGGGCCTGGTTGAAGTAGAAGACCTGGACCCTTAAAGGGGAGGGAAGGGTGACTGGGAGGGCATGCAGTAAGGGCACAGTGGAGAAGAGGACAAATCCTGGGATGCCACATCACCTAGTCCAACTGAGGACACTCAGGCTCAGTGTGTCCTGGGTGGATCAGGACTAACACCTGGGAATGTGATCTCAGGTCCAGGGCTTCTTCATTCTCCCAAACGGAAGCCCAAATCCGGAGTGTTTTGAGTGTTTGCATAAGAGACATGAGAGCTCTCCTTTGTGAAGCAAATTCAAGCCCCCTCCCCTCTCTCTCTCTCTCTCTCTCTCTCTCTCTTTTTTTTTTTTTTTTTTTTTTTTGTGGCACAGTAGGGATGGTAGCAAATGAATGGCACCTGCCTCTCCAAGTGGGGCAGGGCTGGAATTAGACTTTCGTGGTACACTCAAGTGAGTTTTGGGGTTCTGGGGCTTCAATGGGGGTAGGATCTAGTTGTGTAGGAGGGGCCCACAAGTATGAAAACCAGGGACCCTAGATTCTAATGCAAGCTTTATCACTAACTCTCAGGTGACCTTGGTCAAGCCACCTTACTGGGCCTCAGTTTCCCCATCTGTAAAATGAGGGGTTTGAATAAGTTCCCAAGATTCGTCTCGCCCTGACCTTCTAAGCCCTGTGATCCTTGATAAGGCAAGCCCTCCCAAGGCTCTGACCCGGGCAATCTCCGGTTTTGCAGGCGCTTGGGCCTCATCCAGAAACAAGCGGCATGCTGGGGGAAGGGAGCGCGCTAAGCTTTTATTCTGGGGGAAGGTGGGACGCGGGAGGCTAAAGCTAAAGAGTCGGTAGAGGCAAAGCGATGGGAAGGCTGGGAGCCCCTCTTTAGAGACCAGCAGGCTAGTGGCGATGTCCAACGTCCCTCAGAGGCTTCAGGCTCTGGAGAGGCGATGCAGCCCAGAGCCGCGCACCAGCCTCCGCCGGCCGCAGAGGCTCAGACCCCAAATCACTACCCCAATTCCTCCCCGGAACAGTGCACCGGCTTCGTGGGGAGTGGCTGCCGCTCCACCCCGGTTACCAAGCGCCTAGTTCCCTCCTCTGCTTGGGGAACCCCTCCCCCAATCTGGGGGCGCCCGGAGCCCCACGGGGGCGTGGCGGGGGCGGGAGCCGGCTCCTTGGCCCTGAGGGCTGGAGAAGGTGTCAGCTGCAGGGCCGCCCCAAGAGGGACCCGCACCCTCCACCTTCTGGCTCCGCACACAAAGGCGCCGACTTAGGCGCAGCACTTACCGGCCAGAGCGGGCTCCGGGCGCAGACGAGCGGGCGGGCAGGCTGGCGGGAGGATATGCGCGCGCGAGTGTGTGTGTGTCTGCGTGTGTCCCTGCCTGTGTCTGTGCCAGTGTGTATGCGACGGGGGCCGCGCCGAGCTCAGTGCGTCTGCGTGTGCGGGGGCGTCCGTCCGTCGGTCCGTCCGCCTGGCGCTCCGTCCCGCGCTCCGTGCGCGCTCCCTTGCCCGACCGCCTCACCAAATGCGCTTCAGCTGCGGAGTCGCTGGCGCAGCCGCCGGGTGGATTTGGCACCCCCTAGCCCCGGCTCCGCCCCGCCCCCCGGCGGGCTTGCGCCCCTCCCCGGGAATTGCGCAGGGCTGGCAGCGCTGGCGGGGCGGGGAACCGGGAGATCCGGCTGCTCCCGGGGCCCGAAGGGGGCCAGATCCCAGACCCTTAACCCCTGACCCCATCTCAGGTGCCTCCCTCTTCCGAGCAGCTCTGCGCGGAGTCCCCTCAGGCGTCGCCCCCACGCCAAGGTTGCCTGGACAGAGGGGGCGGAGGAGTGGGAGTATCGCATCCATTTCATTCATGATTTTTCTCCTCTGGGGAGCCCCGGGTAGGGCCGCGCGGCTACAGCGACCGCCAGAGGGACCCCAGCAGGGCCGTGCGCGCTGAACCTGGGACGGGACAGACAGGCAGACAGAGGGAGTAGGGGCCAGCGAGACAAAAGGGGCAGAGGTGGGGGAGGGGGTCGGCTCACTGGGGGCATGCTGTGGCTCACCCTGCGTGATACCAACACCTGCAGCGGAGCGGCCGCATACCAGGGCGCACAAAATGCCGGGTGCCCAGGACCGGTTCTAGGACTCTGAGGAGGCGCCCCTCTTCCTAATTCTTCTTGTTCAGCCTCTGGGGAGCGAGAGTGAATGAACAGCCCCTCCCTCCATGGATTCTTGCCCTCCTGACCTGCGGCGCGGGGCACGCGCCTGTCTTGGTTTTCTCGTGGGCACCAGGGACCTGGATGCGCAGGTAGCTGCCCATGCGCCCCACAATCCCCCCACAATCCCGTATTCTCCAGGCTGCTACCGCGCTGGCAGGGGCTTCCCGACTTTCCATCCCCATGCGGGCGGGCTTGAGGCTGTGGGTTGCACACAGGGCAGGGATCCTAAACTCCATTTTTACACGGGGAATCAGAGGCGAGCCACCACAAAGCTACCGCCCTGATTCCAGTCACCATCCTCCCTTTCCTCTGGGATTTCCATAATTGCCTCTTTACTGGTCTCCCAGCTTCCACCCTTGGCCCCCTGCAGCTGATTCTCTACACAGCAGTCAGAGGGATCCTTTAAGTCAGAGCACTTCCTTCCCGTACTGGAAATCCTACACTAGCACTCCGTTTCATCCAAGGGAAAGCTTAAGGCCTATCATGACCTGCAAGGCCCTTCAGGAGCTGGCTCCCTTTTAACTCTTTAACCTCTCTTTCTACCACCCTCTCCCTTCTCCCACCCTCCAGTAACACTGGCCTTTTAAATGCATAACCGACCTGGCAGCCCTGTGGCCTCAGGACTTTTGCACTGCTGGTCTGTCTGCCTGGAAACTCTTCCCCGATAGTGACATGGTTACTCCTTTACCTCTTCAATATGTCACTTCTTCTTTCTTCTTCTTCTTCTTTTTTTCTCAGATGGAGTCTTGCTCAGTTGCCCAGGCTGGAGTGCAATGGTGCCACCTTGGCTCACTGCAACCTCTGCCTGCTGGGTTCAAGTGCTTCTCCTGTGTCAGCCTCCCGAGTAGCTGGGATTACAGGTGCCCACCACCATGCCCAGCTAATTTTTGTATTTTTAGTAGAGACAGGGTTTTGCCATGTTGGCCAGGCTGGTCTTGAACTCTTGACCTGGTGATCTGCCTCCCAAAGTGCTGGGATTACAGGCATGAGCCACTGCGCCCAGCCTCAACATGTCACTTCTAAGAGACATGCTGTGACTATCCTGTTTAAAGTTGCCGGCCCTCCCTCCTCGTTTTCTCCACGGCAGCTATGACTTTTATTTCTGTTCCCTGCCCTGGAGTCTCACTGGCCTCATTGCCAGCTCCCATCTCAGTCCCCTCCCGTTCCAATCCTTCAGCCTCACCTCGCAACTCTCTTCTTTAAACAAATCCTGCGTTTTCCCATCTCTAGGCCTTTGTTCACATTGCCTGTTCAGTCTGAAATGCCATCCTTCCATGTCTTGACTAATTTTTAGGTCCAGCTTAAATATCACCTGCTTCTCCCGATATTCTCAGGGACACTCAGCCCTCATTACTTTCTGTCAACTGTGATAGTGGTTCCTTGTCTTTTTCCCCAGATGCACTTTGAACTCCTGGAAAGTCGGGCGGGGTGTCTTCCTTCTCCCCAGTTCCCAGCACAGAAGGGCCCATCAGTACATGTTTGTGAATCAAGGGCACTGGTCAGGAGGCCCTAGGCTGGGCCTTGATTGGTCTTGTGTTTTTCTTCTCCTGGGAAAAGGACTAGCGACCTAGACCCAACTAGGTCCCTGTGCTGCCCTCAAGGAGTTTCCTGTGGAACAGGGGAGGACTATATGTTGAGTAAAAAGGCCATACTGCTTGGGTTGTATGGAAGTGTGCGTAGATATGTCAGCCTGTGTGCCAGGACCTGCTCCCCGCCCGCGAGAGCATCATCACCACGGTTCAGCATGAGTCTGATTTCTCCAGGCTGCATCAATGTAACAATAGCAGCTACTATGCACGGGCACTTTAGTATGTGCCAGGTACTGTTTTGTGTTTTCCCAAGGCACTGCTCTGTTGAATCTTTATGGCATCTGTGGGAGGTAGGCATTTTGACGTTCCCAATTTCAGAAGAGGAAGCAGAAGAATAAGTGAGTTACTTACGATCACTTAAGAGGTGTGTGTTTCAAATTCAGATCTAGCCAGTTCCACAGCCTGTGGTCACCAAAGCAGGGATGCCTTAACATAAAGCCCTTTGGGCTGGTGGAAGGAAGGGGAGGAAATAAGGCTTAGAGAGCCTCAGCAACATCAGCCTGGTGTAGACTCTTGATGTCCCCAGCTCAGGGGTCACAGAGTCATGGAACTCTAGGTGGGCTGGGACCTCACAGCTTCCTGTCAGTGTTGCCTCTGATGTCCTGTGGTGGAGGCTAATGCTGCCCCTTCCCATTGTAAAGGCAACTTTGGCAAGCTAGAGCTGCCTTGTAAACATTCTAGCTATGTGCTCTGGGTTCAAAGCCCATCCCCAGCTGTCACATGTGTATAATAATGCCCATCTCAAAGGGCTATGGCAAGGAAGAAGTGTGACAATACCTCTAGAAAGTAGCAGGACAATAACAACAAAGATCTTTCTCCTTTTGTTTCTTGTATTGCATTTCTATCAGATAGGGGTGCACCTAAACTAGTCTCCTTACCCTGTTTCCACCCTATACACCCTCTTATTGAAGAGCATTACCCCAGGGTGCAGGTCAGGAAGGAAATCCAGCATTTATCAAGGGCTTTAAAAATCAGCTATCCATGTTGCTTCCCTGCATTCTTTCCTTTGATCTGCCAAAGCACCTTAGAAGGAACTGCTATTACCAAGGAGGAAGTGGAGGCACAGAAAAGTCCAGGGGCCTTCCCGAGGTCACAGAGCTCACTAAACAAGATTCTAGCTTAATGTCTGACTCTGTTCACTTAACCAGCACCCTGTCAATCCATGGAAAGTGACCTCTTTGATTTCCTTTCTCTTCTCTGATGAGGAAGAAGAGTTCTATGAGGCCCATGGCAATGAAATAGTTGTGAGGTTGTGATGACTTAGGGGGTTTCTTGGGTTATTTTGTGTGACTCGTTTACCCTCTCTTGAGGGAGGGAAGAAGAGGGATTTAAGAAAGAGGAGATGGGGAGAAAAAGATGATCTGAGAAACCAGAGAATATTGTACTGTTGGTTCTTGATGGACTGTTAGAGATTAGAGTCCATTCTTCTTGCTTTTGGCCTCACTTGCAATTCACTGTCTTGGTAGTGAAATGCTTTGCTTCAGTGAAAATGTCCCCTATCCAGACTTTTATTTATTTGCTTACTTATTTATAACTTACCGCAATCCACAAAGGATTTGAAGTAGCTTACCACAGGAGCAGGATCCATAAAACAATGTTAAAATATCAATGAGGATAAAGAATCAGGACCAAGGAAAATGTAAATAAACGTTGAGTGACACGATCAAGGCTCAATAATCACAGCTGGTTTTTATCGAGTTCATTTCTGCGTGCAAAGGAATTTGCGTACATTATTTCACTGAACCCTTCAAAGAGCCATGTGAGGTAAGTACTATCATTGTCTTCATATTGAAGCACAGGGAGGCATTTCTCTGAGGCTCAGAGAAATGAAATATGATGCCCCAAGTCATGGAGCTGGTAAGTGGTAGAGGTAGTATTTGAATCCAGGTTGACAGTGAAACCGATGCCCTTAACCACTGTCCTATCCTGCCTCTCCAAGGGACAAAGGACTACAGATACACAGACCACAGGGGCATCTAGAATACTGTGCTCGAACCTCATATTTGGTTCTGATCATCTTGGGTTGCCAAGAAGAAACAATCTGCTACATAGAATGAATGCCCTTATATCCTTCAAGGTTTTGCTCCAGTGTCATTTTCTCAGGCAGGCGTCCCCTGACCTCTCTGCCTAATGCCTGCCTCTGCCTGCTCTCTTCAGGAGTCCCAGTCTCTCCTTATCTTTCCTTTTATAATGACATATTTTACCTACTAAAGTACTGGATAAATTCTTTATAAAATATGTTATATAAAATTAACTCCAGATGGATTAAAGGCTGAAACATAAGACCTAACACTATAAAAACCTTAGAAGAAAACCTAGGCAAAACCATTCAGGACACAGGCATAGGCAAGGACTTCATGACCAAAACACCAAAAGCACTGGCAACAAAAGCCAAAATAGATGAATGGATCTAATTAAACTCCAGAGCTTCTGTACAGCAAAAGAAACAATCATTCGAGTGAACTGGCAACCAACAGAATGGGAAAAATTTTTTGCAATCTACCCATCTGACAAAGGGCTGATATCCAGAATCTACAAAGAACTAAAACAGATTTACAAGAAAAAAACAAACAAACCCATCCAAAAGTGGGAGAAGGATATGAACAGGCACTTTTCAAAAGAAGACATACATGAGGCCAACAAAATATGAAAAAACACTCATCATCACTGGTCATTAGAGAAATGCAAATCAAAACCACACTGAGATACCACCTCACACCAGTTAGAATGGTGATCATTAAAAAATCTGGAAACAACAGATGCTGGAGAGGATGTGGAGAAATAGGAACACTTTTACACTGTTGGTAGGAGTGTAAACTAGTTCAACCATTGTGGGAGACAGTGTGGTGCTGCCTCAAGGACGTGGAAATAGAAATTCCATTTGACCCAGCAATCCCATTACTGGGTATATATCCAAATGATTATAAATCATTCTATTATAAAGACACATGCACATGTATGTTCATAGTTGCACTGTTTACAATAGCAAAGACTTGGAACCAACCCAAATGCCCATTGATGATAGACTGGACAAGGAAAATGTGGCACATATACACCACGGAATACTATGCAGCCATAAAAAACAATGAGTTAGTGTCCTTTGTAGGGTCATGGATGAACCTAGAAACCATCATTCTCAGCAAACTGACACAAGTATAGAAAATCAAACACTGCATGTTCTCACTCACAGGTGAGTGTTGAACAATGAGAACACATGGACAGAGGGAGGGGAGCATCACACACTGGGGTCTGTTGGGATGGGGGGCAATGGAGGGACAGCAGGAGATGGGGAGGTGGGGGAGGGATAACATGGGGAGAAATGCCAGATGTAGGTGATGGGGGGATGGAGGCAGCAAACCACATTGCCATGTGTGTACCTATGCAACAATTCTGCATCATCTGCACATGTACCCCAGAACCTAAAGCACAACAAAAAACTGTTATAATATATATCTCATATTTTACATATTTCTTATGACATATATGATAGTCTACATCGATACATTTATTTATGAGCTATAGATTAGGGAGTTTATTTATTTCATATGTTCACCCTTTAAATATCTGCTTTTTTCCATTGGAGTACAAGGTCCACAGGACAGGCATCTTCATCTTCAGGCTCATTGATATATCTTAAGTGTCCAGGACAATGCCTAGTACATAGTGGATTCTCAATAAATTTTTGTTGAATGCTGAAATAATTATCTCAGAGGGGAAGAAACAGATTAGTATATCTGAAGTAGCAAATTATGTCACTTTCTTTTTTTGCAAACTCATACTTTCTTTCCCTTCCCTCCTTCTTTCTTTTCTCCTTTTTCCATACTCACTTCCATAAAAAATGGGAGCTAGTTTTAGCACTTATCTCTAAGAGCAAGTCTTCAGGAGGTTTTTCTGATGCTACAGTTTTAGGGTTTATGCAGCCAGGCACCTTAGTATCATCGTTAGAGCAAATGAGCAAATGGAAACTCATGAACCTAATTGTGGTGGGATCTGTCAACAAAAGCTGGATATTATCCCCTTACTTAAGTCAGCAAAGGTAATCCTTTTAGGTGTCTAGGAATAGTGTCCAAGTGCCATATCTCAAGGATTTGGGATTTAAAGCAGATGCTATGGGGATGGAGATGGGAAAATAAAGAGCAGAACTTTTTTTGTGAAACATTGATTTAAAGAGAGATGACATGCTGGTGCTCCTAAGAGCTCATCTCCAGAGTTTATTTCCTGGCTGCAAGCCTGAAGAGTAAAAAGCCAAGGACATCAGCAAGGTGTCTCAGAGGAGAACCTTAGCTGAGACCATTTGCTGGTGTGTGTGTGTGTGTGTGTTGGGGGCTGGTGCAGCGTGGTTTGATCTTTCTGTAGGGGCTGGCCACAGATCTGGGACAAGCCCCTGGGGGCTACAGATACCAGTCTGTCAGCTCAAGGTGAAGGACAAGGTCACCTGGCTGCTGATCCCAGGAAGAAACATTAGAAACACTTGTTCAGGAGGAGTGAGAATCATAGCTTTGTCTTCTCTGTGGTCATGGTTCTGAGCTCTTGCAAAGCAAATTATTTAACAGATATTTTATTGATGGCCTACTCTGAGCCAGTACTATTTCAAAAACTGGATATGTAGTAGAGAATAAGACAGTCAACTTCCCTGCTATCAGGGAACTCACATTCTGGTGGGGACACACTGGCAATAAACCAGGTTAAAATAACAGGTAAAAGGATAATTTCAGACAATGGTAAGTACAATGAAGAAAACAAAAAGAAGGTGGGTGATGGAGAGTGAAGCTGGAGAGCTGCCACTTTCAGTTGGGTGTTTGGAGAAGGTCTTTTGGAGGAGATACCATCTGAACAGAGACTCGAATTGTAAAAAGGAATGAGCCACTCAGAGTAGGGGAAGGGTTTCTTGGGCAGAACGTCCTCTTCTAGGCACAGCAGGATCACAGAGTGAGTGGTGGAGCAGGAGAGGAGCCCATGCTTCCCACCTGTATCTCAGAATCATCTGGGTAAACTATTTAAAAGGATGGATTCTGGGCTGGGCGTGGTGGCTCACATCTGTAATCCCAGCACTTTGGGAGGCTGAGGCAGGTGGATCACTTGAGGTCACGAGTTTGAGACCAGCCTGGCCAACATGGAGAAACCCCATCTATACTAAAAATACAAAAAAAAAAAAAAAAAAAAAAAAAAATCAGCCGGGCATGGTGGCAGGTGCCTGTAATCCCAGCTACTTGGCAGGCTGAGGCACGAGAATTGCTTGAGCTCAGGAGGCGGAGGGTGCAGTGAACCAAGATTGAGCCACTGCACTTCAGCCTGGGTGATAGAGTGAGACTCAGTCTCCCCCCCAAAAAAGTATGGATTTCGAAGCTCCTTCCCCCCAAAAATTTAATTCAGTGGAATAAAGGTGAGGCTCAGTGTTAAAGTAAGTTCCCTAGATGATTCTGTTGATTGGCCAGGGTTGGAAACAACTAGCCTGACCAAGGACCCCAACTTTTGGAGGGGGATACTGAGGCACAGGGAGGAGAGATCCCTTGTCTGGGGTCACACAGTGAGTTAATGGCTGAACAGTCTCCTGACCCTGGAGCAGGCATGGTCAGGGGTCTCTGCCAACAAGCCACAGAAATGGTCTCTGCCAACAAGCCACAGAAATGACCACTGGCTGATTTAGGCAAAGGGGAATTTATTGGAAGGCCATAGGGAGACTCATGAATGAAACAGGAGGCTGAAGAGCCAGGTTTGGAAAGGCAGATGTCAGGAAGCTCCAGAAGTTTGCAGGGTTAGGAACATCCCCACAGTCACATCCAGCTGTCATCACAAGGATGTATGAGAAGCTAACTTTTCTTCTCCCTTCCTACCACTCAGAATGTTGGCTGAGTTCAAATTGTGGCCTCACCCCATTGGCTAGGTAGGGCACATCCTAGTTGATGTCATATCATAACTTTACCCGAGGCTTCATCCAAAAGGAAATCAGGAGGCTGTTACCAAAAAAGTGGCCCCAAAGGAGCAAATGTGCACTACACCTGGCATCTCAGAGGGTTGTAAAGAACAGTCATCATTAGGATCGTTAGCTCTTCTTGTTGCATTGATCCTAAATATATATGCACCCATTACAGGAGCACCCAGATACATAGGGCAAGTTCTTAATGACTTACAAAGAGACTTAGACTCCCACACAATAATAGTGAAAGACTTTAACATTACACTGTCAATATTAGACATATCAACGAGATAGAAAATTAACAAGGATATCCAGGACTTGAACTCAGACCTGGAACAAGTAAACAACAAATATTTACAGAACTTTCCTCCCCAAATCCACAAAACATACATTTTTCTCAGTATCACATTACACCTATTTTTAAAGTGACCATATAATTGGAAGTAAATCACTCCCCAGCAATTGCATAGCATTTCACAGGTTTAAATAAAATATTGGTTGGCTACTTATTTGTTATTTTCATCCCCTATTCCTGCCTGTCTCCATTGTTAAGCACAATTATTGGCATAAAAGAGGTTTTTAATACCCATTTTTAGACTGTATTCTAGCCTGGGCAATAAAACAAGAATCTCATTATCTCTCCCGCTTTCTCTGCCTCTTTCTTTCTTTCATTCTTTTTTTTTTCTTTCTTTTGCTGTTTCTTTCTTTCTCCTTTTCTCTGTTTTTCTAAAAAAAAAAAAAGAAAAAAAAAAGAAAATATGTGTAATTTTAGATATAAAGAAAAGAGGTATATGGGTTAGGAAAGATACATCCTTAAAGAATATAGTAATAACAGCTAATATTTACTGAGTGCTCACTATGTACAGGCATTATTGAGTACTTTACACATATTAATTCACTCCCCACAACCCTGTGAGGAGGTTTCTATTAATAATATTGTCTACATTTTACTAACGGGGAACCCAAGGTACAAAAAGACTGAATTGCCACATGTACATATATACCTCCATGTTAATTCCAACTAAAATAATCACTGTGGGTCCTGGAATCTCAAAGTTGTAAAACATTTTAAAGGTATCCTCTTTAGTCCTCCACCAAAAACTTGAAGCTGGGAAGTCCTCCAGCTTCCCTCTGGATATCTCTCTAGGGAGAAGAAGCTCACAGAAGAAATCTCTGTAGGAACAGCTCTGACTTTTAGAAATTCCTTCCTTCTTGATTGAGTTGACCTCATTTCGCCTGTAACTCTCACTTATGCATATGGTGTTTGGCCTGTACTCTGGCCCTAGTGTAGTTAACCCCTCCATTCACAAGACAGGCGGGATTTCTGAATGTTTGGGAAAGACTCACATTATTGTTGAGACTTCTCCTTACTATATATTGAAAATAATTTTCTCCTAAAAATAAACCAGATCATGTCACTCTTTATTTGAAATCTCTGTTGACTTTGACTCCTGCTTGCCTGTAAGATAATGCCTAAATTCCTTTGCATGGCATGCATATACCATGGCTCAAACCCAATAGGGGTATATTTCTTGCTTATATTTAATCCAGAATAAGTGAGCCTCATCAGCAGGCACCTATGCTCCAATAGTTGATTCAGGAACCCAGGTACGTTCAGCTTGTGGCTTTGCTGTCCTCAACAAGTGGCTCTAAGGTTGCCATACATAGTTTCAGTGAGATGGAGTTTAGTTTATAGGAGATTTTTATGGGCCAGATTGAGAATGGTGTAGATTGCTTCTGCACACATTTTAATTGTGAGAACTCAATTACATGGCTTCACCTAACTGCAAGGGAGGCTGGCAAATGTGTGTGCTAAGGAAGAGGAAGAAATAGCTTGAGGAGTGGCTAACCACTTTCTAGTGAGGCCTTGACATCTCTTTTCTGCTTTAAGTTTCATCATTTATACTTAAACAACCATATTCAAGCCCAACCCAACTTCCTATTATTCCAAAGCACATCAGCTTCTCACTTTGCTTTGTTCATGCTCTTTGCTACATATGAATTCCTTTCTTTGTTCTGTGAAATCCTATTCATGCTTCAGGTCTCAGTTCAAATAACACTCCCACTCCGCCCCACCTCTCATTTCCCTGACTAGTGGTATTATTTTCTGCCTCCAGTGCGTACCCACAAAACTTTACACATTTATGCATTTTAAATTTTATATGTTTATATCATATACTAATACATAAAACACCATTCTATCATACTATTTTGTTTATCTTCATTATCTTTAAAACTCTTAATTTCTTCTTCATCTCCATAGGCCTTTAATTTCTCTACTTGGACTACTGCAAAGCCTAAATACTGACCTTTCTTTCTGACCATTTTGCAATCCTCCATATAGCTCCCAAAGTAACTGATCTGAAATGTAAATCTTGCTGTCGTACCCAGCTACTACTGAAAACCTTCTAACATGCATGGCATAGAGCAGCTAATCTTAAAACTCAAGGACGCCTGAGTCCCTCGTCCAGAGTTTAATTCAGTAAGTCTATAGTAGGGTCCAAGAAACTGCAGTTTTAATAAGTACCCAAATGATTTAAATATACGAGGTGGATAGGCCACATCTTGAGAAATATTGAGTTACAGGATAAAATCCAAAATCCTGTCATGCCATTAGCTCTGTTAATACCAAACTATGTGCATTTATCTGTATGTTTGCCACAGTTTGAGTCCATTTTACTTCTGCATATGCTTTTCCTATATCTAGATTGCTCTTTTCTGTGTAGTCTTCCTAGTGTATTTCTATTCATTCTTGAAAATGCTGTTTGGGCATTATCTATCTTGGAACATTTCCACAGTGAAATGAATATCTTCCTTCATATAATTTCTGTGACTTGTAAATACTTAAATTTGTATATATCTTTTATATATATCATATTGTCAGAGAACTGAAAGAGAGTACAAAATAAAAAAAGGTCTTTCAACCCTAAAACTTCGACAAGCAGGAAGTAAGCTGCAACACACTACTCAGCTGCAAATACATGCCACCTTTCATGAAAAAGCAGCAATGGCTCAGAGTCTGAAAATAAGAGTAGAAGAGAGAGCTAAGAGCCATGGAGAATTATTCTCAAGGCTTGATTCCTAATCAAGAATTTCCAAACTCAGATTCCCTAGTGGGAAAGCCCTGAACACAGCTGGCAAGTGAGACTGATGCTGGTAGCCCTGCAGGGGTTACAAATGGGTTTTGACATGAACAGACGCTGACTCTGCAGTTGGCTTTACTTACCCATTGAAAGATGAAAATACTCACTGTGCCATTAAAAAAAGCCACACACACACAGAACAGAAGATATTGCATAGATTTGGATGGCCATTTCCTTTCTCCAGGCCAGGGAACACACTGTGCCACCCATAATGTCCAACAACAAGCAGAGAGAATCCTCCTTAGGGTAATAGTTTGATAGGGAAATAGAACAGGCCACTGAAACATTGGTTGTCTAAAACCGGGAGATGAAAGCATAAAGGGCTGGTTTGCACACTTTCACAAGTGTGTGCTCACACTCAATGTGAGTGGAACTAAAGAAGTTTCCCTACTAGATCTTTCCCTGTTTTTCTGCTTGATCTGGGGAAGAAGGGGTAGGAAAAATATTGGTATGGCTATGCAATTCTTGCCAAGGGAAGAGTAAACTGGCATAATAACTATGATTTTTTCTTTCTTCCCCAAGTTACCTCAAAAAATTTTTTTTTCTCCCTTATTTGATAGTGGTCTCAGCACCAAGACTACAACTAAGTACTGGAAGCAGAGAAGATTTCTAAGAAAGAAACTGTCCCTGTGTTTCTAAACTTAGAATTCCTAAAGGTCTGATGGAAGCAGATTGCACCTTCACCTCATCTGACAAAACTGGTGTTAAGAATAAATACAGCTCTACTGTTTGGTGGTAAAAATGGCTCACTAGTTTGAAACCTATGTAACACTATTCTGTGTGAATGGAATGGACTCGGGGGTGGCACTTGCTAGACTAGTATTGCTACCAGCAACCTGTATACCATGGTGGCTGAACCTAATATCCCTTCCAAACGTGAAAAGGTTTGGACAAAAATAAATGACAAATGGAGAAAAGGAGGAATAGTTAAGGGTAAAGAAATAAATACATAGATTATAAACTGAGGAAAATCCAATATTACATTAATGACTCTAAAGAGTCCCAGAACAAGAGATAACATTGTCTCCTAGCTCAATTATTCCACATGCCTCAAAGGGTAAAGCTACATGTTTGCAGGGATCCCTCTTGCTTTTGGAATCTGACAAGATTGAAAGGAAGCCTACAAACCTGAATGGCCTCATACTGGGAGACAATACGATGAGATGGACTAGTTATTAATGACTGTATGTATATTTTTGATATCATAGGCCAGGGGGTGGCCTGTGATGTTATTTTATACGCACACACATACACACATTTATGGATGAAAACATATACATATACATGTTTCCATATTTATATGTATATGTCTTCATATGTGTATATGACTATGTATATATGTTTTATATCTATATATGTTTTCATCCATGGTTCCTGGTTAATAACTCTTACAGCCCTTGTTACTGTCTTTTGTTATAATGTTGGGAGTGTTAGGCCTCAGAGGCAGGCTTCATGAAAGAGAATCTCTCTGACCCACTCCTACCCTCCTTTCACCTGACCCAAGGCAGGACTCTACTCTTTCACACCCTCCCCTTTCTCACCGTGGATCTTAAGACCCTCTCCAGAGAGGGTCCTGCTCTATACCCCAGAGGAAGGAACAAGCTGAGGTCATGAACCTTCCTAAAAACCCAAGAGGACAGGGATCAGGGAGCGTCCAGGTAGCTGAACACAAGGAGATTCCTGGAGGGTGGCGTGCCCAAGGAAGACATGTGTATTAGTCAGGGTTCTCTAAAGGGACAGAACTAATAGGAGATATATATGTAAGTTAATACTTAATAAACCCCATATATATATATATATATATATATATCCTATCAGTTTTGTCTATATAAAACTCCCTATATGTATGGGAGTTTATTAAGTATTAACTTACATGATCACAAGTTTTCACAATAGGCTGTCTGCATGCTTGAGGAGCAAGGAGAGTCAGTTTGAGTCTCAAAACTGAAGAACATGGAGTCCGATGTTCTAGGGCGGGAAGCATCCAGCACGGGAGAAAGATACAGACTGAAAGGCTAGGCCAGTCTCTGGCTTTTCACATTTTTCTGCCTGCTTTATATTTGCTGGCAGCTGATTAGATTGTGCCCACCAGATTAAGGGTGGGTCTGCCTTCCCCAGCCCATTGACTCAACTGTTAATCTCCTTTGGCCACACTCTCACAGCCCCACCCAGGAACAATACTTTTCATCCTTCAATTCAATCAAGTTGACACTCAGTATTAACCATCACAGCATGGAAGCTTCACACACCTTCCCCCATAACTTGACCTACACATCTCTTCATCTGTATCCTTTATAACATCCTTTAAATAAACCAGTAAACATTTAAAAAAAGAAAAAGAGAGAGAAAAAGAAAGACAGAAACAAAGAAAGAAAAGAAAGAAAACTGCCAGCTTGTACCCACTTTGATTTCACTATTGCTGCAGACCAGTTCCTAATCCTACCTAACAGGGTACCTCACAGAAGCCTGTCAGCTAACTCAGGCTGCAGTCACAGGTTAAAAGAAGCTCCCAACTGAAATGTGTGATATAATCTTGAGTAAAGACAAACCCCACTGGCCAGAACTAATGGGGTGAGTGGGAAGTGCACTATAATCATAGGTGCCAGAGTTGGATGCCCCTATTTCATGGGTGGAAAGGAAGGGCATGGCCTGAAAGCTGAGGTTTTTGTGGCAGTTTTGAGTTCTGAGCAGAGACTGTCTGAAACCTAGCTAGCTGCTGCTAGTGGAACACTGCAGGTATGAGACTCACCTTGCCAATTAGTTGGGTGGGGCTTAGTGCTAATCCCCACTCCCCACACAGACTCTGCCATACAGCAGAGGCAGCTGCACTCCTCCCTGGAGCACTGCCCCAGCAGCCAGACTGCCCTCAAGTCCCCAGTGTGCTGCTGTGTGTACCTTCACTTGGAAAGCCAGAACTCAAACTTGCCTGACCCAGCCCACACCCAGCTTTGCACCTCTACCCACTGTGGTAGCTTAACACAAAGGACAGAAAGTTTTTGGAGGTCCATGTCCCCAAAGGCACCAGAGACACTTGAGGAATTAGAGTACCTCCCCTGAGTAACATAAGGCAAGCACAAATTCTACCACTACCGCCACAGCTGTTGCTTTTGCAAGTGCCACCTCCTAGCTGAAGGCCAACTAGCACAGACATTTCAACGTCTGCAGGAACCACACCATAACTCTAGGAAAGAAAAAACTTTTGCACAACCTCAGCTATCACCATTACCTACATCACCCTGGCTAACCAGGAGGTATTGAGTCTGTCCATGCGCCTAGTACATCACTACTACAGCTGACATTTGAGAAAGCTGACACACTAAGGCTAGTTTTATAACCAAGGAAACTTCAGTCTTTGTCACTCTCCTCCCACTTCCCTCAGAGCTGGTACTGGTACCTGCTACTGGGAGACTAGAGGACAGGTCATAGCACATTCCTCAGCACCTGCAGTGTGGCAGCCCTACTAAATGACTAGACACAGAGGAGCAGCAGGATTCACAGTAGTCTGGCCCTCAGGGGATGCTACTCCTAGGCAGAGTGCACTACATTAAGAGAGCAGCCCATAAGACAAAAGAAACCAGCCTGGGAAACATGGTGAAACCCCATCTCTACGAAAAATATCAAAATTAGCCAGGCATGGCAGTGCATGCCTGTCATAGCTACTCAAGAGACTGAGGTGGGAGGGTCACTTGATCCTGGGAAGTCAAGGCTGCAATGAGCTATGATCGTGTCACTGCACTGCCTGGGTAACAGCAAGACCCTGTCTCACACATACACACAAAAAAGTGGACACCACTGGGGTTCAAGATAAGCTTCATGAGACCTCTGCCATTCCAGCCCCACAGGAAACAGTGAACCTGCTCGCATACCCAGCACATTGCTGCTACAACCAACATCTGAGAAACCTGTTGCAAAAAGTTTCTCTGTAACCAAGGAATTTATACTCCCTTCACCATTGACTGCACCCAGAGCTGAAGCTAGGTGACAATAAACTATAAACATTAAAGTCACATCCTCAAGGGAAAAAAATATTTTAATAAACCTGTCAAATACAAAATAAATACAAAATAATTAGAAGAAATAATCTACCCAAATGAAAAAGAATCAGAAAAACAGTCCTGACGATATGAAAAAAAACAGGGTTCTATAGCACCCCAAAAGATCACATTAACTCTCTAGAGGAAAGTTAAGCAGATGAAAAGAAATGACAAAGATCAGAGCAGAACTAAACGAAATTGAAACCAAAAAAATGCAAAAGATTAATGAAACAAAAGGCTGGTTGTTTGAAAAGATAAACAAAATTGATAGACCACTATCTAGATTAACCAAGAAAAGAGAGAAGATTCAAATAAGCTCAATTAGAAATGAAAATGGAAACAATACAACTGACTCTACAGAAAAACAAAAGGTCATTCAAGACCAGTATGAACACCTCTATGAACACAAACTAGAAAATGGATAAATTCCTAAAAATATACAACTCCCCTAGCTTGAATCAGAAAGAAATATAAATCCTGAACAGAGCAATGACAAGCAGTGAAATTGAATGAGTAATTTTAAAAACTGCCAACAAAGAAAAACCCAGGGCCAGATGGATTCACAACCAAATTCTACCAAACATTCAAAGAAGAACTGGTACCAGTTCTACTGACATGATTCCAAAAGACTGAAAAGGAGGGACTCCTTCCTAACTCATTCTATGAAGTCACTGTCACCCTGATACCAGAGCCAGGAGAGTACATAAAAAAAGAAATCTGCTGGCCAATAATCGTGATAAACATAAATGCAAAAATTCTCAACAAAATACTAGCAAACCAAATCTAACAGCACATCAAAAAAAAAATTCACCATGATCAAGTGAGTTTCATCCAAGGGATGCAGGGATCTTTCAATGTATGAAAGTCAATAAATGTGATTCATCACATCAAGAGAATTAAAATAAAAATCATATGACCATCTCAACAGACACAGAAAAACCATCTGATAAAATCCAGCATCCCAAGCAGAATTCAGACCACAATATAGCTGTTAAGTGCTATGTTGTCATTCTCCCTGCTTAAAATAAAGTTTTTTCTTAACTATACCTATCTGTTATTTCCTGCAGCAGCCAGGGATGCTTGGTTTCATACATGTTGAAAAGAAGAAACTTTTTAAAAATCCAGCATCACTTTATGATAAAAACCCCCTCAACAAGCTAAGCATAGAAAGACATATCTCAAAAAGAAAAAAAAAAAAAAAAGCTATATATGACAACTCCACAGCCAACATCATACTTAATGGGATAAAGTTGAAAGCATTCCCCTTAAGAACTGGAACAAGACAAGTATGCCCATTCAACATAGTACTGTAAGTCTTAGCCAGAGGAATCAGGCAAAAGAAAGAAAGGGCAATCAAATTAGAAAACAGGAAGTCAAACTACCACTGTTTGCTGATGATATGATCTTATACCTAGAAAACCCTAAAGACTGCTTCAAAAGACTCCTAGATCTGATTAATTAATTCAGTAAAGTCTCAGGTTACAAAATCAATGTACACAAATCAGTAGCACTGCTATAATACAACAAAAATGGCCAAACTGAGAATCAAATCAAGAACTCAGTTAATTTTACCATGGCTAATAAATAAATGAATTAATACATAAGTAAATAAATAGCTAGGAACATACTTAACCAAAGAGGTGAAATAGCTCTACAAGGAGAACTACAAAACAATGCTGAAAGAAATCGTAGCTGTTAAAACAAATGGAAATACATCCCATGTTCATGGATTGGAAGAATCAATATCGTGAAAATGACCATACTGCCCAAAGCAATCTACAGATTCAATGTAATTCCCATCAAAATACCATCATCATTTTTCACAGAACTAGAAAGAACAATCCTAAAATTTATATGGAACCAAAAAACAGCCCACATAGCTAAAGCAATACTGACCAAAATGAACAAATCTGGAGGCATCACATTATCTGACTTCAAATTACACTACAAGACTATAGTAAACAAAATAGCATGGTACTAGTATAAAAGTAAGCACATAGACCCATGGAACATAACAGAGAACCCAGAAATAAAGCCAAATATTTGCAAGTAGCTGATTTTTGACACAGCATACAGAAACCCAAATAGAGGAAAGGACACCCTCTTCAGTACATGGTACTGGGAAAATTGACAAGCCACAGGTAGAAGAATGAAACTGGATATCCATATATCACCATATATGAAAATTAACTCAAGATGGATTAAAGACTTAAATCTAAGACCTAAAGCCATAAAAATTCTGGAAGAAAACCTAAGAAAAACTCTGCTGGACACTGGCCTTGCCAGAGAATTTATGACTAAGATCTCAAAAGCAAATGCAACAAAAACAAAAATAAATACTGAGACCTAATTAAATGAAAAAGTTTCTGCATAGCAAAAGAAATAATCCACAGAGTAAATGGACAACCTATAGAATGGGAGAAAATATTTGCAAATTATGCATCTGACAAAGGATAAGTATCCAGAATCTACAAGGAACTCAAACAAATCACCAAGAAAAAAAAAATCCCATTAAAAAGTGAACAAAGAAAATGAATAGTAATTTCTTAAAAGATATTATCTCTAAAGATACAGAAATGGCCAACAAACATAGAAGAAAATGCTCAACATCACAAATCATCAAGGAAATGCAAATTAAAATCACAATGCGATAACATCTTACCCTGCCAGAATGGCAGTTATTAAAAAAATCAAAAAATAATGAATGTTGGTGTAGATGTGGTAGAAAAAAAAATTAGTGCTTACAGTCTGCTCCTGGGAATTTAAATTAATACAACCTCTATGGAAAGCAGTACGGAGATTTCTCAAGGAACTAAAAATAGATCTTCCATTCAGTCCAGCAATCCCACGACTGGATATGTACTCAAGAGAAAAGAAGTCACTATATCAAAAAGGTACCTGTATGTGGATGTTTATTGCAGCACAATTTATACAGTAAAGATATGGAATCTAAGTGCCCATCAACTAATGAGGGGATAAAGAAAATGTGGTATAGCTATGCCACGGAATACTACTCGGCCATAATAAATAACAAAATAATGTCTTGCAGTAACTTGGGTGGAACTGGAGGTCGTTATTTTAAGCAAATTAAGAATCGAAAACCAAATACTGCATGTTCTCACTTATAAAGAGGAACTAAGTGATGGGTACACAAAGGCATGAAGAGTGGTATGATGGACATTGGAGACTCAGAAAGGGGGACGATGGGAGGCGGATGCAGGATGAAACACCTACCTATTGGGTACAATGTATTCTACCCAGATGATGGATGCACTAAAATCCTAGACTTCACTATTATATGTTTATCCATGTAACCAAAAATCACTTGTACCACTAAAGCTAATGAAATAAAAATAAGAAAAGTATTACTATGAACTGATTACTTCTATCTTACATTTTTCCTTTTAAAATCTTTCGGCATTTCACTCTGTCGCCCAGGCTGGAGTGCAGTGGTAGGATCTCGGCTCACTGCAACCTCCACCTCCTGGACTCAAGGGATTCTCCTGCCTCAGCCTTCTGAGTAGCTGGGATTACAGCTGTACACCACCACCCCTGGCTAATTTTTGTATTTTTCGTAGAGACAGGGTTTCACCATGCTGGTCAGGCTGGTCTCAAACTCCTGCTCATGATCTGCCGCTTCAGCCTCCCAAAGTGCTGGGATTACAGGCATGAGCCACAGCGCCCCACCTTAAAATCCTTTTTAAATAAGATTGTCTACTGTGTTTATGCTAAGCTTACCCACCATTGTAAGTTGTCTACGGAGGAGTAGATAGCTTGTTTCTTCAGTTCATATGTCTTTAGATTGCGAGGAATGGTATAGTAAAACTATACTTAGGGCACTACACCGAAAGAGCCTCATTCACATTTGGACCTGATTTTGAAGTCAACATACTGGATTTTGAGCTGATAATGTAAATGAATGTGAGTTTGGGAGTGGGGGAGCAGTAGGAAGAGTTTATGGTATTTTTCATGTCAAGGTAATATAAATAATTTGTGGCCAGATGAAGAGCTGTGGTGGTTTTCAAATATGTCCACAAATTCTTTGATAGTCCTCCTTTCAAAAGATGGAGGCAATTTCCTCTTAAGTGTGGCATTACCTAGTGACTTGTTTTTAACAAATAAGATGTTGTTAAAGTGACAAGATTTGATATTTGAAATTGGAACATAAAGGGTATTGTGGTCTACTCCTTACTCTGTCTCTCATTTGGTCAGGTGTTCTGGCAGATACCAGTGGCCATGATGTGAGAACACTCAAGCAGCCCTATAGAGGAGTTTAAGTGGCATGGAATGGAGGCCTCCAGCAAACAGGCTTGTGAGTGAGCCCTCTTGGAAACAGATCCATCAACCCTACTCCATGGTCAAATGATGGCAACCCTGGCAGACACCTTTACTGTGACTTAATATGAAACCCTGAACCAGAACCACCCAGACAAGCCACTTCAAATTTTTGGCTCACTGGAACTACAAGATAAAAACTCTTTGTTGTTTCAAGTAAATGTCTAAGTTTGTGCATGATATAGTTTGTGTCCCTGCCCAAATCTGATGTCAAATTGTAATCCCCAGTGTAATCCCCCAGGAGGAGCCTGGTAGGAGGTGATTGAATCAAGAGGGCAGATTTCCCCCTTGCTGTTCTCCTGATAGGGAGTGAGTTCTCCTAAGATCCGGTTGTTTAAAAGTGTATAGCACCTCCCCTTTCTCTCTCTTTCACCTGCTCTGGCCATGTAAGATATGCCTACTTCCCCTTCCGCCAGGATTGAAAGTTTCCTGAGGCCTCCCCAGCTTCCTATACAGCCTGTGGAACTGTGAGCCAATTAAACCTCTTTTCTTTATAAATTACCCAGCCTCAGGCAGTTCTTTATAGCACTGTGTGAATGGACTAATACATTGCACTAGTTCATTATCCAGAAGTAAATAACTTATACACAGAGTAATTAGAAACTTTTTTATTCAGTCAGTAGCATGTGCTATGCTAGACACTGGGGATATAGTGATGAACCACACAGACATAATCTCTTCTTTCAACTGGACTGGTGGGAGAGGCAGAAATTAAACCAGTAAGTACATGGATCCACACTTACAGACTGAGACAAGTGCTCAGAGAGAAGCAAATGCCCATGAGGAGAAAAATAGGAGAGACATAAGTTAGATTTGAAGGCTCTCTCTAAGGATATGGCATTTAAGCTTAGATCTAAATATGAGACAGGATTTAGCCAGGTGCAAATTGTGGGAAGAGACTGCCAGGCAAAGGGAACAGCTTGCATAACAGCCGGGAGTTAGGGAAGGGCTTGCATGGCTCAGAGAACCAAGGGTGGCAGGGGTTAGGGAGGTAGAGATAGAGGTGGATGGATGCAAGCAATATTGACAGGGCAGAATCAATCATCTTTTAATCTGTCAAGCCAAGCAGAACAAGCAAAACCTCTAATTAAGATCATTCAAGCCAAAATCCAGACTCCTTAAAAATTTTTCTGTGGGTTATTATCTAATATTTGACTACTTATTCTCCTTTTTCTAAAATGACTCTTCAACATATGAACTCTATTGTTAATGTATAGAAAAATAAAATAAAAAGGAAACTTTTGAATTTTTCTTTTGACAAAAATTTGAATTATAAGCCTTTTATAAAATGACCCACTTATATAACTGAGCTAAGAGTTATCCTCTGAAAAGCTAGATCCATTATACCAAGTCAGTTTCAAACATGCTGCAATCAAGGGGTGTGTTTTAAGCTAGATATTTCCTGTTCTGGTTACACAAACTATACCAGCTCTATGTTAAATATCTCATGTCCATGTTTACAGTATGAAAGCCTAGAAAGGAATAAAAGACTAACCATACACTTCTTTGACACCATTATTATTATTTTTTAAATGGAGTCTTGCTCTGTCACCAGGCTGGAGTGCAATCGTGCAATCTAGGCTCACTGCAACCTCTGCCTCCCAGGTTCAAGCGATTCTTCTACCTCAGCCTGCCAAGTAGCTGGGACTACAGGTGTGCACCACCACGCCCAGCTAATTTTTGTATTTTTAGTAGACACAGGGTTTCACCATATTGGCCAGGATGGTCTCGATCTCTTGACCTCCTGATCCTCCCGCCTCAGCCTCCCAAAGTGCTGGGATTACAGGCATGAGTCACTGCACCTGGCCAAAAGCATTATTTTTGAAATTGAGGTTATGCAATGTAGAATTTTCTTAGGTAAGTGCTTCAATTACCAACGTTCTCAGAATGTTTTTCTTCAAGAAGCATTTATCCTCTAACACGACATTCCTTAAGATGTGGTCTAGAGACAATTAGCAGGCATCTACATCACCTGCAGTGCTTCTGACACTGCAATACTGACTCAATGGGTCTTACATGGGACCCCTAAATCTGTGTTTTAAATAAGCATAGAAGTAATTCCTATTTTTATTCACTAGAATTTAAGAACCTGCACTAGAGATGCACTATTATGGCTTGCATAAGAATCTGAGTAAACACAAAATTGTCTGGTGTGATAGGACAAGTGACATCAAACTTTTTCTTTTCTCTTTTTTTTTCTTTTTTTTTCTTTCTTTTTTCAGACAGAGTCTCACTCACTCTGCAATCTGTCACCCAGGCTGGAGTACAATGGTGCAATCATGGCTTACTACAACTGTGACCTCAGGGGCTCAAGCAATTCTGGCCCCAGGCTCCTGAGTAGCTGGGACTACAGGTGCACATCACTGCACCCAGCTAATTTTTTTTATTTTTTTGTAAAGATGGGGTTTCTCTTTGTTGCTTAGGCTGGTCTTGAACCCCTGGCCTCAAACTCTGGGCCTCCCAAAGTGCTTGAATTACAGGTGTGAGCCACTGCACCTGGCCTCAGATATCAAACTATTTTAAAAGAAAGGGAGATTTGGGGCCAGAATTATAAATTCACTATTTAACTTTGTGAGGAGAGTAACCATCTTAAATATATAGGAACCTTTCCAAATCTTCAAACCTTCATAATCAGAAACTCACTGCTGACTGTTAAAACTACATTGGTCAAAGCAAAATCAATTTTTCTTCCTTCAGAGGTTTTAGCCATACAGTTTTTTTAAAAATGATCTTTGGAATGAAGCATAAGGACAGCTTTGGTGGTATAGGTAACGTTCTGTTTCTTGAGGTAAACGTCAGCTATGAAGTTGTGTTCTATCTGTGGAAATTCCTCAAGCTAAACACTTGTGATCGGTGAACATTTCTGAATGCATAATATCTTTCAAAAAATATAATTGGTCTTTCTAAAAATCCAAACTTATTAGTAGTTATACTAAAATATTTTAGCATAACACCTCTTGCCTTTCAAGTTGATAACCCTCAGTGTTGGTGACTGCTGAACTGAAATGGACATTCTCAGATGCGCTGCTTTTGGAGTACATAAACTGATGTAAGCCTTTCGGAAAGCAATTTGGCAATCAATAGCTGTCCAAAGCTCTTAAAACAGTAGTAACTGTTGACCTAGTAATTTTGTTTCTCAGAATCTATCCCAAAGAAATAATCTTCAGTATGGGAAAGTCTTATTCCCAACATCAAAAAACATAAACCCACCTAAATAATCACAATAGGGTAATTGTTAAGTCAGTTGTAATATATCTATATCATAATTTGTATACATTGATGGTAAAGCTAAAAAGCAAAGCAAGGAAATGATGGATACAAAATTCTCTAAGCATCCGGTGAAGAACACAATGCACTCCCATGTATCTAGTAATATTCTATTTAAGCTGAGTGGTACATACCCAGATATTCCTATTATTATGATTATTTAAACTATACATATATTTTATATACTAACATATGTATGAATATATATTTATAATTTTTGTTTTAATTTGGAACAATTAATGTTTACTAAAAGTTTGTCAATATGAAAAATGCTCATGTCGTGCTCACTTTGGCAGCACATATACTAAAATTGGCATGAAAAATCGTCATGTCATAATTGTGAGTTAAAAACTAGGGCACCATCAGTGATAGATTGGATAAAGAAAATGTGGCACATATACACCATTGAATACTATGCAGCCATAAAAAAATTAGTTCATGTCCTTTTCAGGGACATGGTTGGAGCTGGAGGCCATCATTCTCAGAAAACTTATACAGGAACAGAAAACCAAACACCACATGTTCTCACTCATAAGTGGGAGTTGAACAAGGAGAACACATGAACACAGGGAGGGGAACATCACACACCAGGGCCTGTCGGGGGTAGGGGAGGGGCAAGGGAAGGAAGAGCATTAGGACAAATACCTAATGTATGTGGGGCTTAAAACCTAGATGACGGGTTGATAGGTGCAGCCAACCACCATGACACATGTATACCTATGTAACAAACCTACACATTCTGCACATGTATCCCAGAACTTAAAGGAAAATAAAATAAAAATAAAAACTTAGGGCACTAAATTAGTTATAAGTTATGACACACAGATCTTGTAAAAGGAGGTTGGAAAAGTCATACAAAGACATTCATTTCAACTATGACTTCACATTGTGCTGAGTCAAGAATTCTCTCAAAAAAAAAAAAAAAGCAAAAGAAAGGACCCACTTAAAACTGATACTCTTTTCTTATGATGCAATTGTTTACCTAGAACATTCAACACAATCAACTGACAATGTATTAACACTAGTAAGAGTTTAGTAATCTGACCAAGAACTGTCCTAGATGCCAGGAGAAATGACAGCTAACAGTTTTTGAGGGCTATGTACAGGCACTGAATAAAGTGCTTTTTACTTATTAACTCCTGAGAGAAGCTGCTATTATTATCCTGACTTTTAAATTTAAAAACTAAGAGAGAGGTTAAATAACTTGTGTAAGCCCACACAGCTAGGAAGTGACAGTTTGGCAGTCTTTGCACATAATCATTACATTATATTACCCCAACAATAAACAGTTAGAAAATTTAATAGGTGGCCAGGCACAGTGGCTCATGCCCATAATTCCATCACTTTGGGAGGCTGAGTCAGGCGGATTGAGGCCAGGAGTTTGAGATCAGCCTGGACAACATGGCAAAACCCCGTCTCTACTAAAAAGAATAAAAAATTAGCCAGGCATGGTGGCACATGCCTGTAATCCCATCTACTCGGGAGGCTGAGGTAGGAGAATTACTTGAGCCTGGGAGGCAGAGGTTGCAATGCGCTGAGATCGTGCCACTGCATTCCAACCTGAATAACAGAATGAGACTCTGTATCAAAAAAGAAAAAAAAAAGAAAAGAAAATGTAATAGATCATGGGATCTCCTTCACAATACAATCAAGCACCACTCAAACAAGCAAAAAAACACACAATTGGGAAAATGTTTTTAAGAGTTATATTTTTAAAAAAGTTAAAGCAAGATCAAATTGCAATACTTCAAATTATATTACATGGATGTGAATTCTCCAAAACAAACCAAAAAAAACCTTTGGGGATGGTGTGTGAAAAGAAACCCTTGCCCCCCAGATACTGTCTTTTGGCCAGTTGTCGCTTAGGGAATTCTCTGGAGATGAAATTGTATATGGACTTTGGTCATACAAAGATAGCTAAACTTCAGGAATTTGGTTCACCTCCTTTGAGAAAAGGTCTTGTAAAAGAGAAAGGGTTAATCAGGAACCCCAAATGAGGAACAGTAGACCATGGAATGAAGGGTTCTGCCTCAGCTGTCATCAGTGCGAGAGCCTATGGTGGACAAGCAGATCATACCACCACTGCAGCCTTCCACTTACATCAAAGTTGTTGAGCTGAATTCAACATATGCTCCAATTCATCTCTCTCTATTTGCAGACAAGGAAACTGAGGTCTAGAACAGGCTTCCCCTCCCAGCTCACAAAATTATTTCAAGGCAGATCCAGAAAGCTAACTAAGCACTCCTCTTTCCCAAGTTTCCTGAAGACCAGTCTGAATATATGTATCCAAATGACAGCACCCATTTAAGCACACTGTATTGAATTTCTATTTATAGACTAAGTGAGAATTTTTCAACCTTCATTCACCTTCCACCTTATGATTTTGTCATACTCATATATATCTCTACTATCATTCATTTTATGTATTTTTTAATCTATATCCTTTTTACATAATTAAAATTAGCTTCATCCTTAGCAACAATATTCATAAAATGATAAATGAAAGGTGTATTTTTCTAACACATTAAGACAAATATGTATCTACTGACGTTTCAGTGTTTGCTTTTAAATCACTCCTCAGAAAAGTAAACCATCCTTGCTACATTTGAAAAGATTCTCTCCAGGCGTTCCAAGGAAGTTTAATCTGTTTCATGTTGAAGGGTGTTATTGTTGAAAGAGTGCTTGATCAAATAAATCTGGGGAATGCTAAGTTTTTTGTTTATTTGTTTGTCTGTTTGTTTAGAAACAAGGTCTTACTCTGTTTTGCCCAGGTTGGAGTGCAATGGTGTGATCATAGCTCACTGCAGCCTCAAACTCCTGGGCTCAAGTGATCCTCCTGCCTTAGCCTCCCAAGTAGCTGAAACTACAACCACATGCCACCATGCCTGGCTAATTTTTCTTTTACTTTTTGTAGAATGGGGTCTTGCTTTGTGGCCCAGGCTAATCTCAAACTCCTGGCTTAAGGTGATCCTCCCACCTTGGCCTCCCAAAGTATTGGGATTACAGGTGTACAGGTATGAGCCACTACACTCCAGAGTATTTCTCTGATTATTTAAAAAATCAGAGGGAGGGCATGAAAAAAATTCCCCCTGGTGTGAAAACAAGATGTTTCACAACATTGTACAATTAGATTCTTCTAACAGGTACAGTGCTTACAAGATTTATTTAACCATGAAACCTTTTTTCCTAGACAGTATTAGTATTGATAACATGTTCTAAGCTGTATTAATTTTCAGAGGTTTAGTTTTTCTTTTGAATCTCATATATGATATAAGTAGATACCACGTATAATAATTTATACTATATCCCTATTAGCATATTCATAATATTTTATGATAAAAAAATGAGTAGAAAAGCATATTTCCTTTTGTCATTTTCAAAGTGTCAGCCTATTGTGACACACCTTGTTCAGAATGAAACATCTTCACTCAACTTGGGCATTCTCAAATAATATAAATTTTAATAAGTCATCCAGATATCCTACATTAGTAAGCCTTTCCATTCATGTTTGTTTTTGTTGCCTTGGGGACTTCTAAATTTCTAGGTGGAAACTCAAGAGTGACACGTCCATAATATCACATTTAATCTGTGGGTGTGACTGGAGAAAATATATCACTCACTCATTTACAACCCATGAGTTTCCTCTGTCTTTCTCTCTTTTCCTCTCTTTCTTTCTCACTCTCTCCTTTCCTTTCTCCCTTCCCTTCCTCCCTCCTTTCTTTTCTTTCTCCCTTTCTCTCTTCTCTTTCTTCAATGTTTCTATATAAAAACTGAAAGGATATTTATTGCATTTTTATCTTTAAGTATATTTGTGTTATCATAGGAGAAATATCTCATACTTACTAAACTGATGCTTTGAAGCCAAAACACATGAAGATTTCTTCCTAATGCACTTTTTTTTCTTTTTTTTTTTTTGAAAGAAAGAAAAAGAGAGAAAAGAAACAGTGAAAGAAAGAAAAAAAAGAATGAAAGAGAGAAAGAAAGAGGAAGAGAAAGAGGGAGAGAGAACAGGATTCTTGTTCTATTGCCCAGGCTAGAATGCGGTCTAAAAATGGGTATTAAAAACCTCTTTTATGCCAATAATTGTGCTTAACAATGGAGACAGGAAGGAACAGGGGATGAAATAACAAACAAATAGCCAACCAATATTTTATTTAAACCTGTGAAATGCTATGCAGTTGCTGAGGAGTGATTTACTTCCAATTATGTGGTCACTTTTAAAATAGGTGTAATGTGATACTGAGAAAAATGTATGTTTTGTGGATTTGGGGAGATAGGTGTAATGTGATACTGAGAAAAATGTATGTTTTGTGGATTTGGGGAGGAGAGTTCTGTAAATATTTGTTAAGTTTACTTGTTCCAGGTCTGAGTTCAAGTCCTGGATATC